>JYFJ02003659.1:0-39117 GCA_000934665.2 Catajapyx aquilonaris | reverse complement strand
CCCCCCCCCCCCCTCCCATGCCCCCTCTATCCCCCCTCCCCCTTCAACCACCACGTGACTCCGCCAGAGAAGAGTAGCCGATTAAACGCAGCTAGGAAAGCGTAGTCGATGGTTAACGAGCGAGGTCAAAGTTATCCTGGCCAGACTGTAACCCGCATGGCGGGACAATACTTGATTCACTGATGATACAGTATAGGAACCAAAGTAGGGACTCCATCGGTATTAGGAAGCTAGGCCTAACTGATATTAGATAAAGCCACACAAAAGCCTATACACTATACAGGCTGTAAGGAAATATGAGGCTGATTATTTTATTTTGCAAGTATTCGTCTAATTGTTACAATAATAGGCTTTGGCTGTTACACACAATAAGATAGGCATATGGATTTGCTATTGCTGCTTATTTCCTCCTAAATCATTGCTGTCATTTCTCAACCCCTCTCGTGATCATGATACTTAGGCCTACATATGTGGCATTCAATTTTTTAAAGCCTAACACAGTAATGGCTATGGCATGGCCATCACTATAAAACGTCATTAGATGCTGGACAGTCATGGCCATCCTAATGAATTCATACTCCTAAACAAAGGGACTGGTTTCAATCCCATACTTCAATCCCATACTTCAATAAAGCACTTCTAGACCAATAATTTCATATACTTCACATTGTTTTCAGGATATTTATGACTGTTAACTTTTTTCTTAAGGATTTTCTTGCATTGTAAGTGTGTTTCTGAGCTGCATTCCAACATGACCAGCAGGTCTCTGTCTGTCACATGCCATTATAATACTGCTCTTGCAATGCCCGCTGTGGACTGATTTTCTCCCTAGTTCATGACAAGGACCACAGGTGTCACACCATGATCATTTCTTCATGTTATTTTTATTTTATTTTCTTATATTTGTTTTACCCCGTGATAGGCCTACATATAGGCCCTGTTGGGGGGTGGTACACCACCATCATTTTTCTCGTACTATTTTCTTTCCTCCGATGCAAGGGGTCAGAAATCCCCCACCAACACTGCACCTCCTCATGGACGGGACAAGGATAGGAAAGGAAGGAAGCGGCTGTGGCCTATTATTTAGGAAGCAATACCGGAATTCTCCTGGGAGGACCGTGGGAAACCACAAAAAACCACTGTTAGGATTGCCGGCCCCGGGACTCGAACCTAGGACCTCCCGATTAGCAGTCGGACACCATATTCACTCCACCAAACTGCTTCGGTCATTTCTTCATGTTATGGAATTTACACGGCTTATTTCATAAATAACCAAGGCGCAGAGGGCCATCACTGTATGGTTTACCCTACACCAGTTCATAAGGAATTTCTATCATAAATTTTCCAGTTATTGCTGGGATAGTTTTCCCAGCAGGCTTTGAGTGCGAAAGGGGATTAATAATGTTGTTTGGACTGCACAGCTACATTTTTCTATACCTTGATGAATTTCGGCCTTTATTCTGTCAAGTCATTTCATTGTACTACTAGGAAAATGCTGCTGTGTCCACGAAAATGACTGTAAAATATATTTATCTTCAATATTTACCAATCCTGCCATGGATTATTGTTCTTTTGAAAAAAAACATCCTTGCGTTAATTTATAACTTAACAGTAAAGATATGTATATCTTTACTGTTATAAATTAACATAAGGATTTTTTTTTTGCAAAAGAACAATAATACCCTTTGAACCAGCCCCAGACTAAGTGCCAGATGTCAGACATACAGGCTTAAAGCACGTCATCCTTTCTGCTTGAAAGTGAATAGTCTATAATATTTTTAGTTGCCAAAATGACCTCTCTCATGCTACAGCATCGTGGATATATTACAGTACTATAAATTAATAAGGTGTCTGAGGAAAGGTTATGGACTTTTAAGGAAACTGCACACATTGTTTTAAATATACACTGCCAAGACTTAGCAGTGTATATTCATTATTACTTAGTAATAATGAATTTCCTATCAGACACATGCACATTCAGGCACGGATTGACTTGCAAATTTCTGCAATACTTTGATTTGTCACCCAGAAAAATAGGCAAGCATTTGACAGTGCATTGAAAAAGTTTCACGCTATGAAAAGGCGCGTTATCACCACCAGCTCCAGGCGTTGGCCTCTTTCCGCTTGCTTCGGAAATGAACACCGATAGTTCCTGGCGCACTTCCTCTGGACGTTATATGTGCATGGAATCGGTGCATTCGAATGCAATTTTCGGGATTATTACCTCTGTCGAACTTTTGCCCCGAGGGTGTATGCCCACTTCCATTCAATTCATTAGCTTGTGTGCTACGTATATGCCGCCATTCCACGTTTTGAATAAGTTCCAGGCATATTTTTAAAGTTTTCAGAAAAAATATTTGATGATGCGTAAGCCGGTTTTCTACCTGTACTGTGTACTTTTCTCAAGGGAATTTGAATATGTGATTACAGTATCCGCTCTTTTAGTTGCGTAGGCTGATTCAACCTACGTGTTGTTTGCTCCGAAAGAGAGATTCTTTAGAAAGGTATATTTACCTCGCCGATAATAACTGAAGCTCCTGAAATTGGTAACCCAATATAGGCCTAACATCATTCCACTAATGCACTCCCACTCCCTCATCCTTCTTTCCATCAGCGACGAAGAAGGAGAAGATCAGGATAATTTTAATTACTAACAACTTATTGAAATGGGACAGGCAACAAATACACCCCAGTTGTGGCCCTCTAATTAATATGCATAGCTGATCTCTCAATGGGGTAAAATAAAATGACAAATGAAAAAAAAAATTAATATGCATAGCTACCTTCCTTCCGGCTTATCAAACCCTCCCATAACTTCCCGATGAATGGTGTTAGAATCCCGTTGTTATTCGACATTTTTCAAAAGTAATGTCACGCCTACATTGATCACACTTGGGCCTACATACTCTGCAGAATTCGTACAGGGTATTTAGGACACAGTGGGGGTTTTTTCCACAATAGAGGGTGCTAGCTGCCCTTTTGTTCTCCCCCCTGGTAACCCCCCCCCCCTTCCCCCAACGCTGCCAAGTGTACAGTACAAATTCTTTCTGATTACAGGCTGCAGGCGTGACTCGGGGCAGTCACGTCTAAAACTCGGTTGAAACTTGGTGCAAACTATACGGTTGCTGTTGCTTTGAGTCGAGAAGAGTGCTCGAAATGTGTCCGAGAGGGAAAGAGAGAGGGGGTCCGTTTTTCTCGTTATTTCTGAACCCCTCCGAGCTTGAACAAGGCTTGGCTCTTAGGAATATTGGTGTTCGCCCTGTAAGTGCTCAGCCAAAGCCGTCAGGTGGTTTCAAAAGTAGTTATGTACGCAGTAACGTGGCTCAGACTACGAAGGAAAGGGTTGGGGNGGGGGGGGGGGGGGGGGAAGCCACCTTGGGAGTATTGTTGGGCTTGTTTTTCTTCGATGTCGATCCACACGGAAAGCTTTCGTTGAATCATTTATAAGGGATGTGGCGTTTCGATGCATCACGTCGGTAAATGATGTTCTTACTTTCAAAATAGGGGACGCTTCACCGTTCATCATCGTCTTTATTTTACTGTTGGCAGGTTTGATCTTTGGAGTTGTGAAGGGTGATTTGAATGTTTCAGTGTGTTCATGTTGTTGAAATAGATTCGTCAATTTTTGACGGAAATAGTACTGAATACTTGGCAAATATTGCGACTCTGATTTTAGCCTCCTTATCCCATCGTACAGTACGAGCTTATGTAGACTACGGACGACCCCTTAGAATTCTCAAGCTGGAGGCATGTGAAACACAATAATGTCTACCTCCACTGTAGGCTACTCCGTCGTTCATTAAGCCAAAGGATCTCCAGCGTTAACGTACAGTATAAGAGAAGCGTCTTGTCAACACTTGACACTATCATAATGCCAGGCATGCAGTGAAGTTTATTACTGTTGGCAACGCACCAGTCGGCATTGCATTACATAGAATTACCCTTTGTATCTTATTACATTAGAGTATACATATTAAACTAGGAGCGACTAGGAGGATGGCCGATACCTTTTTTTTTGGGGGGGGGGGGGGGNTTCAGCCTAATTCGATTATGTTACACGTCACAGCGTTATGTAAAATGCATGGTATCTGGGAATCTAACTCTGTTCCACGTAATTATGCATGATGCAACCCCCATGTAAAAAAAAGAAAATGTTCCCTGCAAATACAAAGGCCCCATAATTTTAGCTTCTAGCTTTTTATATAGAATGCTCTCTAACAAAAATAACACGCAGGTGGGCAGAAGTTGTTTTCATACACCAAAACTTATGCACATGCATGTAACATTTCATTTAGCCATGTTTATGCCCAAATGATTTGAGAGTGTTTGACCTGAATATGGCGTACTCATAGTAGCCCTGAATATTCGATTAATAATAACAGGAGTGAAACGGTGGATAAACTCCCCGTCAATTGCAGATGTTGGATTGGTGACGACCTTACTAAACACCTAGGTTCAGTGTTGCGCCACACCCTGCTATTGGAAGTACTGTAAAATACTGTATTATCTTGCTTTGCAAAATTATGAATGATACGAGTCATGAGCTTTTCACAGTCGAATTGATTTTGGCAATCGACATTAGGCCTACAGTTTGTACTAAAGGCAACTTTTTGGATTCTCCATATATTGTATATAGGCAGTCGATAATACCTTGCTGGACATCCGCTTAACTTCTGCAGTAAAAATTATTATGGCTTGGTATACACTGTAAGCCCGTCAATATTGCTACGCTCACACAATTATTGAACGATTATGAATAATAATGCATGCGGAATATTGTTGCTCGACACATCATTTGTAACAGTTGGTCCACCATTTCAGGAACCCCATCGAGCCATGCGGAATTAATCTCGTAGATTATATCTGCAATATTGCACCAGAGCAACTCAGTGGAAAAGCTGTACGTGTCAGCGATTTTTCCGTTCAGTTTCATTTTGTCCAGTATTCAACAGTCAAACGTATAAAGGTGCTTACAGTCCGATTCTGTTTGAGAAACTCCAGTTATAACCAAATATATGGGAGAATAGTGAGAACTACAGTAGTTCGCCTTACAGTATAGCCTACGCTATAGGGCATCCCTATGAAGTACAGACTAGTGGGAGTTGAGGGTAAATTGACACAGTTTAGGGAGACGAAAATAATAAAGTATGTGACCCGAAGGGAATTTATTATTATTATTATTATTATTATTATTATTATTATTATTATTATTATTATTATTATTATTATTATTATTATTATTATTATGATGATGATGATGATGATTATTAGTATCATTAGTATTAGTATTATTACAGAGACTGAATACCATTTGTATGAGCAACCTGCACCGTTCCGGACCTGAGTAACCTAAAGCGTCCTTAGGGTAACTCATTGTTTGCAGAACCCTGCTGCAAACTTGGTTAAGAGTATAGTACTTTAATACCCAGGAAGCCGTGCAAGTAGCCTACCCGTCCTTCTTGCTGTGATTATTTACCACAATTTCTGGTAGCAGGTGTGCTTGTGGGAAGGCACACTGCCCTCCCATTGAGCCTGTTAAGTTGAAACAGAGCAACAAGGCGCGCAATGCAGTACTGAGAAAAAAGTACCGAACGTGTTAGCATTCTACAAGTAACTGTCGGATTTCACTGCCATGCTTTGCAAAATGGCGATTATTCATATCATACTATTAGCTGATATGACCACTTGAGCTGGCTCGTAAGCGACAGCTAATGCATTCGTGCATGGGCAGAGGTAACTCTTCTGCTTCATAATTAATGACAGATTCAAAATGTAGCGTTGCCACAAGGGACATGGTTGAGTGCGTTTCTCCTAACCCCGCTGCAAATACTGTATAGGATGAAGGAAAGCTGGGATGTTCATCATTATTTCATACGGCTCATGCCTGTCTGTGCCCAAATATTACTGGGAGTGCTATTTGAAAGAAATCCTTGCTTTTCCATTGGGGAGCAACCAATGATTTTTGGAAAGGGGTATTTCGCTTTGGGAGAACATGTCCTATTGTTTCACTGTATCATACATTGAATTTGAGAGTTTTCGAACACCAACGTGACATACATATCACGTCAGATGCTGCATGTGTTGTTTCCTGATCGATGCAGTGGAGCAGATCTGACACCCTGCCATTCAAACGCATATTAACACGAATGCCAGAAAGTGGTCGACATGAAATATGTGAGCTATAACTATTAGTAGAGGAAGAAGACACTTACCATTTTGGCTTAACTTGAAGTTACAATGCTGATATTGTCTAACTTACAGTTTGTGAAGGATTGGGATTGCATCAGATTGATTAAAAGTCGAAATCAATAATGCTTACAAAACCACATGGATGCTTATGCCTTACTTTTTACTGAAAGTGAAGGATTGTGGACCCTATTCGTTGGACACTATATTAATATCTCATAAGTAATTAGGAGTTTATGTTAATATGCGAAGTGGAAAATAATTAACCATTCATCTTATCTTTGTCATTGAAATGCTTTCATACTTCATGACTAATTATGCCATTTCAAAGGTGGGATTGTGGGTTCAAACGCTTGATCTGACTTAAGCGACATAAAACGATGTAAGAACAGTGTTGTGAGCTTTTGTGAGCTGTAACATTTTTTTCTGAGGTTAATCGGATTACTAAAACAAAAATGCACTATGTACGTAATAGCTCTACCAAAACACTGTCAAGGCTATAGCCATTACAAGACAATTACACGTTATTGATGGAGCTAGAAACAGTTCGCAAAATGTCGAGGCTGAAGAACCGGAACCTCGAGAAAGGGGCTTGGAAGAGCTTTCCGGGAAAGCCGAAAGAAGAAGTTTTATTGGATTTGATTTAGCTCTTTTGCCACTGAAAGAAAGTAATGGATCATCGAGGGTAACAAGTTTCCAGGGATTCAAACCGGAAAAAGTTTTGCCATCTCCACGACAGTCCTTCATAATAATAATAATAATAATAATAATAATAATAATAATAATAATAATACTATGTCTAGATGAGAAGTCTGACGGGTTCAACCGATAAGTGTTGACAGTCAAGGTTGCAGCTTTCGAAACCACATCCCGCAGAAGATAGCTATAGAACACTGCAGGTTCGTGACGTGAAAGTTTCTTCGCCTAAAAGCTCTCCTTCCTCGTCACCGTCTCTTTGGAAAGCTCCGGGAAACTCCTCCTAAGCCCATGGACAATAAGACCGGGAAGGCTGAGATTATGTCTGCAGTGCAAATTTCAAGTTGTTCTCAGGGTGCCTTTTGTTCCATCCAGGCTCCCCCATTATTCTCACTCTCAAAACACACCGTTTTGACAGATTTGCATGCCGAGAAATCATGGCCCTCTCGAGCCACAGGATTGCACTGGTTCGAAAGAGCTTTCTGGGGGAGGCATTAGGAAGATGACGACTCCTGAAACACTACCCGTAATTTGGAGGTTTAATGATGTTTGAACGAAGACAGTTCGAACCAGAATATGACGCCATATCTAGGGTGTTGAAAGAGAGATATGACGGTTTATGGTGGCCTTTGGATGGATCTGCTTAATATTGAAGGACGTGGAGTCAGCTTCAATTTTGGGCTCTTGGTCTACCCCTCCCCAGTTTGCCCACCCCTTCCATCCCCTGCTCTCCAAGGCTCGTCTCTCGCTCGAGGATCAAAGAGAAAAAAGATCATCTGTAGCGAAGCGGTTTGAGCGGAACCTGCCTATATAAACGCTAACGGTGCACAAAAACGGGGCCTAAATTTTTTTGGTGCCTGTCTTTGATCAGGGTGGGAACAAAGAGTGGGGAGGGGGAGGGGAATTATTTTACTCTATATAAAATGGAGAGTGTTTTAACGCGATATAAAAGGAAGCACGCCGTGTAATGTGGGTGAAAGGCGTGCATAAATTGATCTCACGCCTCCTATTCCAAAAATTTGTGTGTCCTGAACCAGAATAGACTACCTATTCTACCCTCTACCAAAAAATACCAAAATGTCACTTGCATGGAAGGAAACAATGCGGTTCTTGATTGGACAACACTAATCCCTTTACAAATCCTGATTCTACAAATAGTCCGCCAACCCATTCTGGCTTAAATCCACAGAACAAACAGCCACATCTGTTTGCACTGGTCTTGCAGAGTGGAAACTGGATCCACGACTATAGACACTTGCTTTGTATAGCGTGTAACAAAACTCCCTTTAAAATTTCATCGACCATTTTCTACTAGCTGTCGCGCGGCTGTAATGTGATAGAAATGAATTTGCCATAGGCTGTATCTTGGGCCAATCTGACGAGCGATAACTTCTGTCTCTATTTTGTCTATTATAGCTAACCCAGCAACTGATTTGAGTCCCTAATATTATAGCACAATACTACCCGATAAAAAAGCATTGGGGCTATATCCATTTATGCCTCGTGGACGAGGAGTGAGAAGCGTATAAAGGTGAGCCTTTACCTACCCCACCCTCCGCCAAGGCATACATTGAGATGTTCTCTTCTTACATTGAGTGCTGTAAGATATCGTATCATGGTCGCAGATTAGTTGTACTGCCAGTGCATGGGATGGGTCGAGTCGATAAGTACCGGTGGTACTTTGTGCGTGAGTTATGTCGTTACTTTACGTTTACGGAAGTCCACTTCTGGCGAGGTTTCTAGACATAGTAAACCGGTTTGAGAACATATTGCTTTCCTGTCAGTGAGAAATACTGTGTTTGGGCCTAATGCGTTAAATATTAATTTGACATTTTTCCAGGGCTTTTCTGCCCATTTTAAAAATGGTGACGTGTACTGTACACCAGATGCAAAGGCAAAGGTTCTAGGCGAAACCCATTCATCGCTGCCTCTGAATATGTATCACTGCTTTTGTGGACCTTGATGAATTGATAATCAGAGCCCTCTGTAAGCACGGATGCGCTATAAATGGTAAAGTAAGCCTAGATCGGACATAAACATGATTTATATTGATGAATTCATACTGCTATCCGGGATGTCAATTGTAAGCCGCATCGTCATCATCGTTACTTATGATGCAGACCAGAGTAGCCCTATATTATCTACAGCACACAAAATAGCATCACACCGTCATTGGTTCAGGTAACATGCCAAGAAAGAGTATAGGCCTACTTACCAAAAGTTGACATGATGGCCCCTATCATGAGCAGGAGGATACCAATGGACACGGCCTTGCAAGCGTGCCAAAGACACCTATTGGTGACCTTTCCTTTGGCATTGGGCGCACCATTCCACTGCGATCCTCTTTGATCAGCTGTTCCCGATGCCGTTAGTGGCGCCGGAGGCAGCTGTGGATGGCCCCTGGAAACTCCCGATATGCTGAGTCGGGCGGCTGGAGATGGTCCTGGCGACTGTGATGTCCTAGATGCGGCCATTGAGGCTGCACGCGAAACGCCTTTGGATGACGTAGCGTTGCTGCCTCGGCTGCCTCTGTGGTGGCCTTCTCTAAGGCTGTGGCCGTGGCCACCGCCGCCATCTCTACTGCCATTGCCCTCCTCTGGCATCTCCGCCGCGTTCTCTGGAATGTAGTTTGGGAGTTGAGCGCAAACACACAGTGATCCTGGCGCCGGTGAAGTTTGCGAGATGTGGTTACCCAACTGCCAGTGGCACAGAGTGAAAGTGGGCATGGGAATAGGACCTATGAACTGGCTGCCTGGTGATGCAAAATGCTCCGAGTTATAACGAGGTGGAGGTGGACACTGCTGCATGGTGAAAATTTAGGTTTGAGCCCTGGGGAGGCAAGCAGGATTTTCCCCCTCCTGATGTATATTAGCCAGGCGCATATTATGCTGCTGTGTTAGTCGACACTCGCTATACATAGATAATATTTAGTTAGCTTTAATATAAAAGGCTGCGTTTTTGTATGCACTCGTTTCAAGTTGAAGATTATAAATTATAGCAGTATTGAACTTCTGAGACCTAAGCATCATACACATGTAGCCTAAGTTCAGCCTGAAACCTGCGCCTGTAATCTGTATATTGACCTAGTTTATGAAGGTGGATGCCATGTACACGGTGGGTTTTGTCCTGCCCGCCGGGAATTGGCGTATAATCTCTGTTCATACCGAAACTGCATTATGCAGAGCTCGTCAAAAAGTTTGGGGCTGTTGAATGGTTAAGGATGGAATCCGAGTCCTTCGATAACGTATCGGATTTCCCTCAACAGTTTTCTATGCTATTATGCCACTCTGATAACTTTCCATATCTTTACAGCACGTGTGACTTGCACCACATTTTTTTGCCAGTAACGTGTTTTTTTTTTTTTTTTGAACACTTCAATATGAAGACCTCGGGGGAAGAACGATAAAGGCCCCCTTTTTGTCAAAAATGAGTTACATATCTTAGAAGATAGTCCACCCCCCAATAGAAATACGTTCCGCCGCCGTTGAATGTCTAAATTCTACCCGTCTTCTCACACCATTCTTTATTCATCCGTAAGCAACAGCTTTCAATCAATGCTTATTTATTACGGAAAATCACGCTCAAACAAATATAAACGCACACCTACTATATCACCAGGATGTTATGATCTCTGGTAAAACAGCTCCCATCACAGTGGACCTGTTTAGTTCCACCGTAAGGGGAAAGAGGCGAGTCATATGGGCTCGCTTTTGGGCAAGTTATGGTGGGTAGGCACAAATACTGGCTTGGGAATACTTGCCTCTTTTGAATAGGGAAATAGACGGATCCGATGTGATGCAGCGCAATTTTACAAGGGATTTGCATAATTATGTTGGTGGTGCAGTAGGCTACATGATGCAAATTACTGTGACAGAATGATCCACAGCTTTCCTTTCCCAAGTTTAGCGTCCTTCTTGCAACTGCAAGTTATGCCGCACGCCTAACATGGTGCTATTGCATAACAGGCCAGGATGAAGACTGTGACGTTTGGGTTGGTTTATCGGGAGCAAGCGTCATGGCTTTTGCCGCGGCACAATCCTAGCGAGAGTGTCTATTCTAATGGGTATTACGAGGTGGAGGTGGACACTGCTGCATGGTGGGTTTTCTCGTAGAATAGACCGCCTCGGTAAAGGAGAAGGGGCTAACACCACATCACGGGGAATATGCGGGGAATCCTTTCCCTGACATGAATATTTTTTCCGTTGAACAACCTACATGTTAATTCATCCTTCAAATGTTGTTCAACCTCACCGTGATAAGTGTCTATACTTTCAATTGTGATGGGATTCAAGTTAAAAAGATATCAGGGTCTTCAGCAGGGATGGAAAAAGAACCGCTTCCTTCCAAGAAGCGCTTCTTTTTTCCATGTGCAGGGATAGAAAAAGAACCGCTTCCTCCCAAAGAAGCGGTTCTTTTTCCATCCCTGGTCTTCAGCCAAGTCTTCAGATATCAGTTAGCTACATCCTTAGAACAATAGGTGCTATAAGAGTGCATCAAATGAAAACAACCAGAGTTTAGTTTTTGTTCCTCCCGGGCGATACGGTGGCAGAGTGATTAGCGCCGCAGTCTTCCACGTCTAAGGTCCCGAGTTCCATCCCCGGATCGGACAGAGGATACTTGTGTGGATAGAGTTTCGATGGGTTCTCTCCGTGTTCGCGTGGGTTTTCTCGGGGTTCTCCCGTTTCCTCCCACTATCAAAATCCATCACAGCAAAGGCAATAATTAACGTCGGTTAATTAAAAAGATGATTCCCTAAAAAGCCCAAGGAGGCTTATCACGGGGTATCCATTATTGTTTTTGTTCCTCCCTGTTTTATGCTGGCAGCTGAAATGCCATAATTATAGGGTACAGGGAGAACAGTCAGTTTAGTTATACCACAAACACAATAAGCTTTGACGCCTGAGAGACAAAATCAACTGTTCCATTCCTCCTTAGTCCTCATTCCTCTCCATTCTCCTATTACAGAACTGTCTTTAGAAGCAGCTCCACATGTTCTCTGGGACTGATACAGGCTTATGTTGTGCTAACATATTCTGAATTTATTTTCTTTGGGGGGAGTGTAAAATGGCACGTTTATGTGGCCATTGAGGTCTAATTGCGCAGAAAAGGCAGCTTCTTGTGCTTTTGTCGACCATATTGGGACACATGGCGTATGTCCGTAACTTGCAGTTGCAGATATGTGTAAAAAGAGAACGATAGGTGGTTGCGGTTCTTTTAGAAAATGTACAACAAAAAAAACCAAATGTAGTTTGGGTCTGTAGCCTATACCAGTTGTTTCTACAGCAGGAACATAATCTGCGCCGCATGTAAAAGGAACTCCTATTGCCCCAGTTAGAACTGTCTTTGGTAATATAGCTATTAATCTATCCCGTGTCCCAAAATGGTGCTCAGAGGAAACAAGAATCGATCACAGCAATCCGCAATCCAGTATATATCAGAGATCAGTCAGGCTGGCTCGTCTCCTCTACCGCAAAAATCTAGATCGTAGACTGATCTAGATCTTCCATGGTCCAGGTCAACCAACGCATACTGACTCTTACCCAGTGACGTACAGTATTTAGGTTTTGGTCGCCCCTACCCCCCACTCCTGGCTGATTTTTAGGTCCGAGATTTGGGAAATTCCGAAAATTGCGGATTTCAAGACCAAATATCTCAAAAATTGTTATATCAAATCATTTGAAATTTTAGTCATGGATACTCCTACTAGTACTTAGCAAAATCCAGTGAATTTCATCTTGGGGTTTATGAACTTTTATGCCACTCCAAGGTGAATCGGCCGATGCCCATACAAGTAAGGGCGAAAGTCGCCTGCAGAACCTGCACAGATCCCCACTGTCCTAGGGGGGAAGAGAGCACGCGACTTTCGCCCTTACTGGCCTCGGACATCGGGCGATTCATCTTGGGGTGGCACATGAACGGTGACGCCATAAAGTACATATTTTCGCACGCGTCAAAATTATTTTGAGTCTAGGGCGGCAAATTTTAGGGGGCAGCAAATTTTACCGCTCCCTAAAATTTGCCGCCCTATAGGCACGTGCCTACTCGGCCTATTGGGTAATACACCCCTGCTCTTACCAAGAATATGCTCGCATAGTTCATTAAACATTATACTATGAAGCTCCACATCTTGCATTCCTGGAGCGCCTTTGACAAAATTGGCGCAATTAGTTGCGCAACTTTTTTCTGTTCATCTCTTTATTAATAACGTACGATGAGCAGCGAGAAGGCGCAATTTGTCCCGCATGAAATACGAGTAGAAGGTATCCAGCCTTGACTTTGATTTTAATTGGAAAGGCAGCACCCAGGAGCGTGTAATTCAATTGAGACGTAATTAATACGGACCCTGATGAAACGCAGCCGTTTTCCTCTTACATTTTCACTTTGATGCCAGCAGATAACGATTTTTGGAGTTTGTTCCCCGCTTTTGAGATAATGGCACGAAAGATGGCGCCGGCGAACATGCGCTCTGCCATTTTATTGTATCGATTTGACAACATTTTATGAACTTCCACAATAGGAGGAGGTAGGGGCAAAATCGTTAATAGAGGTTAACGAATCTGGGAAGATTGATTCGGAGCAGTGCATTGACTTGAAGCTGTTTATTATGTTTCGTCCTCCCTCCAGCATTTGCTGAGAAGAGTATGCAAATTTAATTTTCGGGAGAAGCGGAGAGAAACTGCGTGTCGTCCTGTCAACATCGTAATTACACTTCCAGTTGTCCTCCAGGTTTAGTGCTTTCTGCATCAGAAAGCTTCATTTGCTCAACGATCAATGGCATTTTGTACAGGTGACAAATTAGGTTGCAAAAAAAAACCCGGGCTCAAAATAGCCCACCTTTTGATTATGAACGCATCCACCCGTATATATAGTTGCCATGATTCAATCGGGGATCCTGAAAATGTGATTGTTATTTTTGAGGGCAAGGGTTGGATTGGGTCGTCACCTTGTTCATTTTCAATTGATGATTTGCACGGTGAAGCCTGATCCGTGAGCACAAATTTGACTATTGATTCATGTTCGGATGGGGAACTAAAACTGATGCACTGGGGCATAATTAGTGCTGACTGAAGGGATGGGGCTTAATTAAAAGTGTTCCGCTTCATTTTGATGCAACGATCCGATGGTAAATAGGAATAATTTTAAGAATTTCTCCCAACTTTACAAGTATGTTCAAACTATGTTTAATAATTGTAGAGCGGAAAGGCGGAATGTAACGCAATTGTACACCTCCACCGATATTGAGCTGTTTACCGATGTGTATTTTTGGCCAATCAATACAACTCTATGGAAAAAAAACAGCTTCATATATGATTATGTAAGGACATTTTCAATAAGAAATTCTAATTTCCTCGCAATATCATGGTTGTATTGACTATATATTCTCATCAGGGACATAGCGATTACAAAATAACGTTAATAAAGAATGCCACTGTTTCAAATTATTTGCAACGTACCTTGCATTATATGCGTCGCAAAAATGTTCATTCAGATATCAATAACCCTGACGTCATTTCTATTCCGTGCGCAATATGGGAATAATATTTAACCGACACTCTACCAATGTAGTTAATACGTACTACGCCTGACTCGCCCACCTGTCCATATAGCTACCTGCCTTCACAGTCCAAGAAATCCAATACCGGTCACTTATCTCAACCCTGCATATATCGGCGTCATAAATCAGCTAGGAATGACGCCTAAAATATTTATGCAAAGGCGGCGGGGGTCTATTTAGGAGGGAATTTTTCGTGCAGAAAAGTGCCCCAGCCTTTATTGGTCTCTCCATCAACAACTGTTGCTTCTCATTTTATATCTCCCTCCCTCCCGCCCGCAAAATTCCCCTTCCCCCATCCCCCATTAGCTGCACTACCTGTGGCTCTTTCTCCGCCGTTCTGAGCACGCGGTATGCATTTCCATCGCAGTATTTCGGGTCAGGGGGTGATTTTATATGGTTTGGTATATCCCACACAGTTTTTCCAATGTTGCGTTACCTAATTCTGTGTTGACTAATCCTGCCTTTAGGAATAACCGTGACGGAATAATTTAGACGCTACGCAAATGCTAGTAGCTTATTACTGGTACAAAGACACGTGGTCAACCTTTCCGCCCACATAACTAGATTAATTTTGACAGTTTCACTGAAGAATAGGAACCTGAATTGTTTCTCTGAGCTTGAACGTGACCTGCGTTTTAAAAAACCCTAAACGATGTGTACATACTTGTACTAATCAACTATAGTATAAATCTGCAATATAATATTGTTGAATATCTCGTAAGCATTTACGGTATAGTTCACAGAACGTTGACGATATAGTAAATTGAGTCATAAAATAATCTGAGATTCGCCATTGTACTGTACCTACATTACTCTGCCTTATTACATGCAAAACTAACATCTCAAAATTTCCCTATGAATTGGCTTTAATACCAAATTAGATTAATATCGTAAGTTTTGACAATTATGTAGCCTACTACACGGTGTATACAAACGTTGACTAAGGAAAAGAAATTGCCCGTACAATGAAAATATTGTCTGTTTAATGACCCCCTTTTTCGAACACGTAGAGAATTAATGAAAAACTGCATTGGTAAACGTGTCTCGCCGTTGATAACAGTGTGCACGTGATATTATCAACCTGTTGTGTCTAAGACTAACATCGTATCCTCTCGCTTACAGTGTTAGTACAGGTAGTATTAAGGACCATCAACACTTCAGTTGTTATATTCAGCAAAATTAATGTTTTTTGTCGTACACAACGTATATGGGTGATTCTCCAAAAACTTACCATTTTCAAAGCAAGCATTAATGAATTTCAAAACTTGTTTTAAAAATCTGGAAAAATTCTCACTTACTCAATTGTATATGAGGTCACAAATCAGTGGAAAATATGGAGAACTAACTCTGATATTCTAATGCCAGGGAAGTGATTATTATTATTATTATTATTATTATTATTATTATTATTATTATTATTATTATTATTATTATTATTATTATTATTACCCCGTGCTCGAGCCATTGCGGCTCGTTTTGGGGGGAAGGGGAAGGTTCCCAAGGGGGGGCATCCACGGTTTATAGTCACTCACGACTCTCTCAGATCACCAGATGTTTACTAACTAAACTTTACTAACTAATTTAAAGGAGAGTGAATATTATTTCCAGGAGTTCGGGAGCCAGAAGAATGGCCTTTCGATGCATTAGGATTAATATCACGGTCCAGAACAAACGTTGACTCTGGAAATTTCTGTGGATTCAAGAAGACCCTTCATGCCATGGAATCACAGTTATTTCAAAACATTTAAGCTATTTTGTGACATAGAAAAATGAGCCAGGAGTGTGAACTTTTTATTTCCGGGAAAACTCGGGACACACTTTGGAGTGATGCAGCAAGGTCATGTCAAATGAATAAATAGTTTTAAAAATGTTGTCTTATACCTGCAACTATGTACAATTTAATTATAGTATTGAAACTTGTCTAATTTTAATCGTAAAATTTTAAGAAAATATAGCATGCTTTAAAATGAGATCGGGACATGCCAAGAATAGTGATTTTAGGCCCTTTGACATTTTTTGCGGTAAAACTTAATTTAATATTTTTCTTTGTTTTCATGGGGGTGGCTAGGTGTCAACTGCTTCTCCAAATGTTTAAAAAATCAACTCTCTCAGTCAAGCCATTTTTGAGTTATTATGCCGGGACATGGTATTGGTAAGTTTTTGGAGAATCACCCATATATACCAGAATATTCCATTTAATTATTCCGTATTACTGAGAATTAAATATGCGGACTCAGTCACTATTTAAAACAGCCACAATAGGCTGCGTCAAAAATAAAGCAAATAGTAAATAGACAATAGTAATAGCAAATAGACATAAGTCGAACTTCCCTAAGTCGAAGTTCTCTATAAGTCGAAGAAATGATGAGCTTGGTTGGTCACCATGTAAAATACAGTAAAACTTCCATAAGTCGAATCTCCGTGGGACCAGGAAAAAACTTCGAGTTATAGAAGATTCGAGTTAGAGAAGTTTGGAATTATTTAAGCACATAACTCAATAAGGAAGCCTACCTTCGTATCCAGCGACGAAAGTAGGTGTTCAAAACTTAAAAATTATTGTCATTATCACACTTACAATGTTTCTCATTGTTTTGTTATAAAAAACTCAGTTATGGACATTTGGCTACTCTTAAATTCAAGGATTTAATTTTCACAATCGATTCAAACACTTCTTTGGTTACGGCAGGAAATTGAGCTTTTTGTACAGTACATGTGGCCTACTCTGGACCCTTCGGCTGGGAAATGAGAAAATTTTCCTTACTCGCCAACATGAACTCCGACTTAGGGAGACTGAAAATGCATTGCTATCCCATCGTAAGGCCCTGCCTGCACTTCGAGTTATGGAGTACTTCGAGTTATAGAAATTCGAGTTAGGGAAGTTTATTTCCTATTATTTTACATTGCGACCAACCAAGCTCGTCATTTTCTTCGACTTATAGAGAACTTCGACTTAGGGAAGTTCGACTTATAGAAGTTTTGTAATAGGAAATAAACTTCCCTAACTCGAATTTCTGTAACTCGAAGTTCTCCATAACTCGAAGTGCAGGCAGGGCCTTACGATGGGATATCAATGCATTTTCAGTCTCCCTAAGCCGAAGTTCATGTTGGCGAGTACGGAAAATTTTCTCATTTCCCAGCCGAAGGGTCGAGAGTAGGCCACATGTACAGAAAGGCTCAATTTCCTGATCTCCGTCTACCAGATGTACCGAAAGAAGTGTTTGACTAGATTGTGACAATTGAATCTAAGAGTCTTAGGCAAATGTCCATAACGAAGTTTTTTTTTACACCAAAACAACGAGGAGCATTGTGGAGATTCGACTTATAGAAGTTTTATAAACACATATAATGGGATTGTTTGTAAAGGAAACAGTTTGCTTTCTTGACTGACTATGATTCATGCCTTGCGGAATCCTTGCCTTGCACCTCCGGCAAATCAATCTCCACACTACTTGTGAGTGTGTGGAATCTGCGAGCATCCCGAAGCCCCGATAAAACTCCCGGAGCGCGGAGGCTCGTCCGGAAGTGGCGGCGGGGAAGGTATAAAATGTGAAAGTCCCATGCGCTAAGGCTGGTTGCGAAGAGAGCATCACCTCACCGTTAATTTTTAATACAAACAACAGACATGCAATATTTCATTAAAATTTTAAATCAATGCAGAACACGCAATTGCCACTTAAGGTCATATCCTACATCAGTTAACATATTGCAAGCTCCTTCAGGTTGAACAAGTAAGGCATATCATGTTGTGGAAACAGTTTAAAATTATAGTACGAAGCAGTTACACATCCTGATGCAACGTGATTGTACGGTACATTTAATGTACAGGGTGTTCCAGAGTTGATGACTCTCTCTTTGAAACGCAATTACTTTCGAACGGAACAATGTACCAAAACATCAAGGAAATACTAACTTAAGACCTGTTCTCCATGGTATGGTCAACCACAACCCCTTCCACGTCAATGCAGGCCTGCAATCGCAAGGCGACGTTGTCGCACGCCTTCTGACAGAAGTCAACAGGGATCGCGTTGAACTCAGACTGTGTGATTATGTCATGGAGATGCTCCAGGGAGTCGATTCGATGGTGGTAAACCTTTTCCTTCAGATAACCCCACAGGCGTCGGACTGATTTTGCTTTTGCTGGAGAACTTTCCAGTGCATCTCGGATGCGCTGTTTGTTTTCTGCGTTCACAACTGTTCTCCCTTTTCCGGGTTTCTTTTGATCCTAGACACTTCCAGTTTCATCGAACCGTTGGTTTATCCTCGCAACACTTTTTCTGGTAGGAGCCGGTCCACTGAAAAGGTTTGCCATTTGACAGCACACTTCTGTAACATTTTTTGTCACTGAATACAGTCGAACACACTGGACACGTTCTCTAACGACAGTCTTGCGTCGGCCATTTTTTTTGCAAGACCTGAGTATTGCTTAGTATTGCTGTGACCGGTTTTTCTATGTCTAAACGTCCTACAGTTCAATGCAGTCTGATGCTACCTTGCATCCCCTTTTATCTCAGTGCATATTTGATTACCCCATTCGTTTCACTCTATACTTTCTGCATGCACATGTCATGTGACTTTTCCTTTTTCTTCCACCCATCATGCATTGTACTCTGCTATATAAGGGAGTGAGCTGTTTCACGCCAGGCCTTTTTCCCTGGGACAATATCCCGGAGTACTGGTCGTGCCCCACCCCACCTTGATATCCTTTTTTCCTTTCACTAAATGTTTGTAAGATAACACATTAAAGAGGATGACAGAACTGAACCCACTGACTATTTACTGTGTGTACCTAACCGCTCGGGTCACACTGCCACCTACATGGAAGATTTTCGCACCCTCCCTTGATGTTTTGGTGCGTACTTTAAATAAATATGTTGTTCCGTTCGAAAGTAATTGCGTTTCAAAGAGTGAGTCATCAACTCTGGAACACCCTGCACTGTACAATCTCGTTTCATTTCACGTTGCAGAGACACCGACAACATTGCATTGGATGGAGCAGTAGGCCTAATAGTAGTAAATTGAATCAGGAGAACATTAATGTGACAATAATGTTCAGGGAGGCCAATTTTTCCTCGGATACCTGAACATTATTGTCACAGTCCTCCTGATTCAATTAGTTACTATTACTGCTCCTTCCAATGCAATGTTGTCGGTGTCTCTGCAACGTGAAATGACATTCTCTGTCAAGGTTAGGTTTTGTGTGGACTGCTATCACATATTTTACACGAATGAATATCATGAATGTGGGGAAAATGCACTTCTTTCTTGCGCAGCCAGGTACTCAGGGTCATTTAATGATGGATATGGGCTTGAAAATAGAGGCAATTGTTATAAAGTGCAGTATTACAAAAGGACACAAATGCGTTTTAAGTCATAAGCAATAAAAGCAAATCCTCAGCAGCGTCATTCCGTCTAGCCGTTGGTATCTCATATTTATATTCCAGGCTATTGTTAAGACTTAATAATGGATACCCCGTGATAGGCCTCCTTGGGCCTCTTAGGGGTTCATCTTTTAAATACCCGACTTTAATCATTGCCTGTGCTGTGATGGATTTTGATTGTGGGAGGAAACGGGAGAACCCCTAGAAAACCCACGCGAACACGGAGAGAACCCAACTCTGTCCACATAAGTATCCTCCGTCCGACCCGGGGATCGAACTCACGCCCTTAGAGGTGGAAGGCTGCTGCGCTGACCACTCCACCACCGTGTCGCCCTATTGTTCAGACTTTAGTCGACG
Organism: Catajapyx aquilonaris; assembly: GCA_000934665.2. Taxonomy (NCBI): domain Eukaryota; kingdom Metazoa; phylum Arthropoda; class Diplura; order Dicellurata; family Japygidae; genus Catajapyx; species Catajapyx aquilonaris. The sequence continues at coordinate 18,945 of JYFJ02003659.1, read as the reverse complement.
TACTCCACTCTAAGCAAACGTGCCTATATATGGACCGTAGCGTCTGGAAAAACAAACAAACATACATACAACCACGCGCACAGGCAGATATTTAACGGAGTTATCCGCTTGTTATAAAGGCCCTACACGGCATCCGAAAAGTGACTCTCTCCCATTCTCCCTTCATATTGACCCTGCACAGGAGCTTAAATTAATCATACAAGTGCAAGGAGGAGGAAAACATCAAAAAATGTCGCTTAAGGAAAGTTGTGACATTTCTCGTAGAAATTGAAGGTTTTTAAATATGTTCCAAATACTCCAACTCCGATTTTCACTCCGTTTATTCCTATTGAAGAGAATCGTCTTCTGCTTTCACTATAAAGTTGAAATTTCGATGAGAATTTCATATGTAGACAAATAAAAAAATGAGGAAAGCTGAAGATGCGCCACACTGGTGATGAAATAAAGATGTTTACTGATCCCAAAAGCCAAGTGTTAGCCCAAAAAACGACGCCGGTGGGGTGCAACTCATAAACATTTTCTAGCCCACACTATAAAATTCTCCTTCGAAATTTTGGTGCTATAATGAACGCAGAAGATGATACTCCAGTTCTAGTAGAAAAATTCAAGATGAAATCGGAGTTGGAATATTTTATAAAATCAATTCAAATATTTCAGATTTTTTGGAAACTTTAAAACTTTCCAAAACGAAAATTTGTATGGGATTTCTCTCTTCCTTGGACCCTTAGCTACTATTAATTTAAGCTCTCTCACAGTTATTTAAGGTCGATATGTATTAAGGGAGATATCGTCACTTCTCAGGTATATGTGGAGCGTTTTGTGATCGCAAAGTCAACCCCTCCCTGTAAATCCGTTAGATATTTTTTCCGAACGAATAGTCAAAAACACGTTTGTTTAGGGTGAGGTACTTACATCCACTTTAAAAATTATGAACGAGATCCGAGATCACAGGGGCTAATCCCAAGGGCTAATCTTGTATTGAACTGACGTGAATGACGTCACTGTTGATTTTATTACAGTCAGCACTACAGCATAGGCTATATCGCTGGAAATGGCGGAGACGATTTTGCATTTGGTTTCAATGAGCGATATACTGTAGCACACCCTATATGAATACTGTAAAGATTGTTGTCGTGCATTAAAACCGGAAGACATTTTGATTTCTAAAAAAAATGTATTCGTGACAAAAATATGCAAGTCATCACTACTACAAGTTTCATCAATGTTATTATCAATTCTCATTTTTTATTGGTATAATAATTATGTACTACGAGTGTCTGCTAGCCTCTCTGCCAGTGTCATTTTACTACTATACCAGCAGTCCCCTGAATTTTAACAATCATTCCTGACCAGAGTCCCTCTTGTGAATATATTCTGCGAGACCGGACTTGTGACCATCATTCCTGCCGTTTCCACCCCATTTTTTGTGACAATTTACGGAAATGGGATCGCCGTGATGAATTAGTTCCAGGAGAATCAAATGTATCCAAACCGTCCCCCGATTTTGTTTTAAATCGACAGTCGTTAAACCTATAGTGCGTGGAAGGGGTTAGTTGTTAAGTTATATGGTACCTGATCGATCCGGTGAACGCAAACGATAGGAGTGGTCCACGAATAGGACAGGTGTGTTCGGTATACTATTGCACAGAGGGATCAAATGTTCATTACGTGGCTGGGGCGGCGTATGTACAGTACAGTACAGTTTACAGGAGGAGGCGAAATGGAAGAGGTCATCGTAAAATACTGTATTACATTGTAGCATTTTCGTGACTGAAAACCTTGTACGGATTTTTCGTAAATATTTTTAAACAAATATTGGCGTCAACCCAGGAGAAAATAACTATGAAAAATCTTCCTCCTAATTTCGTTAGGCTTACTAACTTTTTCCATATTATAGTGGTGATGAAATTGGATTAAAAAGTCGCCCTCTGGGGAGTTTACCACTCGCACTCGGAGTGTGCAGAACACCGACATTAGAATCATTTGAGTAGCACATAGCACGGCTGCATTACTGATGTATGCGTGCAAAAGTATCTGACAGTAATCATGTTGAAAAATATTTTTCTCATTCAATAACTGGAACCCTGCGTGACTGCTGATTACCAGATATCAATTTGGTTTGTTAAAATGAGGGGCTACAAGATTCTCAGATGTGTACATTAATACTTGCATATAGTAGGCTAATTATCCGTGAATTATTTTATATAATTTTGGTATTTTGCTGCAGTTGAAATTCAATGGACGCGATCGTTCCATATCTGTGCAATAATTCTCCACACGTTAAATGCATTTGGATATTTTTTCGTAGAGTTAGTGTTAGTTATTTGTTAAAATCAACGAAATATTTACACCACACCCTGGCCCTTGTCAGGAAAGCGTGCTCGTGGAATGTGTTGTTGATCGGAAGCTTACTTAATGGATTGTTTAAGAATGCAAGTAATGTGGGGTGAGATTCAATAAGGGGAAAATATAATAAATAAATCGTTTAGATTATTATCAATAACTAAATTTTTAAAGAATCTTAAAAGAAACAATAACAACATGCTAATGAGGATGCTGCTGCTGATATCGTCCAATATTCGTATGGGCGAATGACTTTGATAACTTCTTTTATGTCAGACACATTCATGATTCAAGAGTCGTAAGTTTTCCATTTTTGTGTAGAGTACAGTATGCGCATTAATGTACATTGTGGGCCAAAAGTACCCGTGACCCTGCAGTATTTAATTTGCTAAGCCTATTCCTGTGGTTTTCCCTTTTTTGGGGGTTGGGGGCGTTGGGGGGGAGATTAGCAACATTGCACCTTCTGACATTCCATATTACCAGGTCACTTAGTCGAAGTGAGAAATACCAGTCGCACCAGAATGGCAGACAAAAACCCTTACAGTGTTGGTTAGTGAAAAGCGTTCGTTTAGGTGCGCGCGAATAACACACGAGACAAACAATGAAGCAAGTGGCTTGACATAATACAGACTCATCGTACTATAAGTAACAATAATTTCATCAAGTGAATAAAGATGCACTATATACTTTCAATTAAGATGATTATAAGTAATGAAACATAATTAAACCTTCGCCATACCGCGAGTGGTACGGCGACTTTTGGCCCACCCTACATATTATGTGCAAAGTGCATTCGCTGACCAATCATCAGATCGTGAATATTCAGAAAAATGAGTTTAAAAGTCCAAGTAAATTATTCCTCCTGATATACAGGAAGATAAATATTATAGGCTACATGTACAAGGTTATGCAGTCTAAATACTCTATAGAAATACGATACACACAATTTGTAAGTTATAACGTTTCCGAGAATCGTAATATTGAAATTCACTCTAGCCTTCCATTTTAATAATTCTATACATTAATATGTCATATGATAGGCATAGACTGCACATTTTAACCGATGATGTACCCTTTTTCCAGCTAATGAACGGGAGCCGCGGTGATGTAATAGGATCGTAAAATGTCAGATTACATTACCGGTACACTCTTTACGGGCATAGCGGCCATACGGAGTCAACGGAAAGCGAGTCCAGTGCACAATGCAAGACGTAAAGATTGCCTAAATACAGAGTGATCCAAAATATACTCGTCGACTGCTGTGCTGGGTATTTTGTTGACATTAAGCTGCTTATTTTGTAGCAGATACTTGAGCACAGTTATTTTAATGGTTATCAAAAATATTAGCTACTAATATTAAGCTGAATCGACCAAGCAACGTGGGTGTCCTTACAGATTACTTCTCTTACGTACTAACATTACTTTCCTTCTCTGATAATGGATTTAAAAGATATAGCCGAAATAACATTGCCCCCTCCCCCTCCGAATGGCTTGCCAGGCGCGAAATTCGGCGTAATATTTCCCATTATCGGTCCCGTTACATGCGGCAAGGTCCACGACCCGCCAAATACTAAACTAGATTCAGTGGAGTTTCCGGAACAGTGCCGCACAACCAGGTTTTGCCTGCCAGTTTTAGAAAGTTTCGCGTCCCACGTCCCCAATCGATCTTTCACTGCTGTTGTGAGACCAGTAAATTTACACCGTAAATTAGGTAATCAAATTAATGCTCTTTAAATATACTCACGCTGATCTCCGTCTCACGATTTATCCCTCTCCACAGAGCAAACGGATGGCAGGGGCCACTGGAGATTGGGTTATGCAGGCCACCGCTCCTCTATATAGTACATTACCATCAGGTGTACTCCAGACTAGAATGGCTGGCCTCAAGTCAGGTATGGCACGTTACTGCCATTATTGTGGTAAATTATTCAATTACAAGATGATGTACTTGGCCTAATTTGGTTAAGCGAACGTCAGGTGTTGTTCGGGCGTCAATTCAGCCATGTTGTTTCTGAACGTGGAAGTAACTATTTTTGTGAATTGATGCTTCATACTCGGCACTGATGTAAGAACTTCGGAATTGTGCGGAATCAGTTTGCAAATGTACAAGTCGGGATTTTTAACCATAAGTGCATAAGACTTACATGCTTCTTAGTAATTCGCAATTTGCAAGGAAATACGAATTACACAAGTTTATAAGCTTCTTTCAGCATCTTATTGGGCATCTGAATATATATAGTGATGAATGACGGAATTTCTCTTATAAAGTTCAACGTCAGTGAGACTGTGCGGAGGTATGATCAAGTGGCACTAATATTCTTAGACTGATGCATACCGATGCATATGGTTAATTCACAAATCAAATATGAACCTGTCAAGTGGAAGCCTAAGCCTTATTTTCTGCAGAGAAGCTTAGACTTCCTTTCAGATCCTGATTTTAACGAATGGAGCCCAACAACTACTACTTGTCATAATCTCTTTAGGAATATATCGCATTGATTTTTGATACCGATGATTTGTTACAGGAACTACCAGTTGTACAAATAAACTCTTCCCATTGCTGAATCTTGGGATTTTTCTGACATATGTAAGTTAATTCACTCCTCATCTCTGCAGCATGGTTCTTTAAGTATATATGAACAATGTGACCGAGGTCTGGCTACAGTTCGAAGCAATTGTATAACCTACTGCACCATGATATGGTAATGAAGTAGGCCTACAGTGAGCCTGCAGTAATGAAAACAGTACTCGGACTGTTTGGAGTCAGCAATAAGTTCAGTTTTACGTTAGCCACGCCGCTTATCCGGGACTGCCATTATCCTATGTTGCAACACTGCACTCGAAAACGGTGGTGCACTCAGTGTCTCGGTGAGTAAACAGCTCTTCTACTTCAAAAATGGATGCGGTTAAATGTTTACAGTAGGCTATTGCACTAGACATGGTGCTAGAGCTGACCAATATTTTAAGAGACGTATCCATTATTGATAATTCTGGTTCATAATAATGATTTGATTGATTGGAAACATCATTGGTATGAACACAGTTCGACACCCGGTACACCACATTCATTACAACACAATCTCAAGTAATCCTTGAAGTAATCAGCATAATCATGCGAACTAAAATAAACTAGAGAAATGTGAAGCAGCCTGTACTGCCTAGACTTTTGTTCGGGCCATGAGATAATCAGGTTAGCATTTGCGAGAAAGTTAATTAAGAGAACAAGACTCGAGGGCTGTTGCCGACGCCTGAAGGCAGTTTCTATCCTTGAATCGAACCAGGGAAATAAAATGTTCTCTCTCACTGTCTTCCACCAAGTTCTCTGAGCGAGCCTCTCTGAAGAGCTCCAAAGTGAATAGTAATTCAATCTGAAAATGAGTATACCTACTGTTAGAGCAGGTGACATGACACTAACGAAAGAGACGGCTTTATCAGGCAATGCACAAGTAGGGCAAAAGCTAAAATAATTCATTTCATCGTTGGGGTGTTTGGAACCCACAGAGACACTAGACATTATTCTGACGATCACTGCCCCCGCCATTTTAACATGCTTTGGGCTCCCCATATCCCTTTAGTAACGGACAAGGGAAAGTGTTTTTTTTTTACTGTCCACTGTTCGCCAGGTTCGCCCGTTTCGTGCACCCGGGCATTGAGTTCACACACACGAATTGTACTGTACAAATAGTCCGACGCTTTGTTTCGTTATTCGCATTCAGTGACCCCTGGTGCACCTCGAGCGACACTTCTAGCCCAATTTTTATTTATCTTGAAGTATTTGGAGAACAGTGCTGGCCTACCCTGCGCGATATTACATGGACTCAGCTCCAGATGCGACTGCAGAAAGTTATATCCCAAAAGTGTTTTCATGCAGCGGAATGCGGGACACATAATGAGAATATACGCGTCTCTGGCGGGCTTCATGGAGCCGGGGAAAACAGGCACACACCCGCTAAAAACCCACCATTTAGCCGCCTTCAGATTAATGCCCCTGTTTTATTTATCAAAATGTTTGTCCGCGGAGAGTAGAAGCTCCATTGCATGGGGAATTGAGCGACGGGGATAATCTCTTAAGATGTAGCGAAACCTATTACTGGTAGTCTGGTAATCACGCATGGGCTGCGACGTTCCGCACGGACGGACGATTGTCAACTCACCCGTGTCGAAACCAGATTAATTAATCGCACTTTTATGGGCGCTGACTTCTACCTCTTAAATTCCATTTGGGACACACTTTAGAGGAGCTTGTCCCTTTCATGCAGTTCACGGCAGCCCTCTGCAAATTGGGATGTGCCTTATTTTAAAGGGGGGCATATAGCTTTACTGTGTGACTCGGGTGGATCAGTCTCATGTTTGCTTTAACATAGGCTACCAGTATACTTCCTTTAAAAATCGGCCAAATGATTTTTTATTTGATAGGTCATGAATATTATTTTCATATAACCTATATGGCATACCAACCATACACCGTTCAAAATTGTTCATATTCACAGTCACCTGCTTCTGACTGGCTCCATTGTTTACACTGCATATACTAATGAACGTGCTGGGCAGGCCCACTGAATCCTTTAATTGCTGTTTCCTCCGCGATCTTTGTTAAAACTGTGTTGGTGGCACATGTTACACACCATAGTTATATCCTTCATTATTATATTGCGAAAATGGATGTTGAAATTATTAATTACATAAATAGTGTGTCTAAAATTTGATGATATGAAGCCAAACGACAAGATTTAATCAGTAGATGTTTTGGTAACAAAGGACTGTAATATTATGTCCCTAGAATTTTTTGGAACCAAAATATTGAGGGTTTATACTATACTGGTAGTGCATATTAATACCGTTATGGTCATTATTAATAATTAATCTTGGTCTTACATGGACGACGCGTGCACTATATTAAAAGTAGGAAAAATATTAAAATATACTGCTTTACCGGTATGGTGGGGAGAGGGGTGGGAATGTCCAACAGTTTTATGCTTCTGGACAATCATTAATATTATTACGGGTCCAAAAAATTATCATCCCATTTACCTGTAGTAGTGAGCTACTGAAAACATTTGTGGAAACATTATCACATTTGACAAGAAATAGGCATTAGCATTTGGATACAACTCTCTTGCTTGACAGAATATTGAGAATATTTACAAGTAGAGTAAGTTATATAAAAACATTTGCATGTAAATAACCAAGAAAGTGTAATGACAATTTCCAAGTGAAGATCTGCAGTTCAGAACGATCGATGTCAGATTTGGGTCAAAAGTGAGATACGCACAGCATATTACAGTATAGTTGTCGCATACTTTGGGACTTTGAATCAGTCTTATCTCGTAAAAGTTCCAGACCCATGCAAAAATGTGTGAAAGACGGGCTTACATAAGAGATGCATTCAAAAAACATCACAGCATCATACGAGTATATCTAAAAATTATTCTGTTGTTATTTTATCGCCCTGAATTTCAGGTCTTTAAGATTGCAAACGATATTCGATGGTGAGTCAGACATGAGTCAAGGGCTATACGTCCTGAGAATCACCGAATCACTTTATACCTGGGTGTATAGAGATGTCGTTAATTTTTTTCTCGACCACATTTTGCTCCTTTCAATTTGCACCGATTCGTCGAGATGTAATAATGGAAAAAGACTCCAGGCAGACTCATTAATAATTCTCTGAGGCATAACAGTCACGCAGGAAAGGGTCACTCGCACAGTAATGGAAAAATTATCCGATAAAGAGCACTAAGCAGGGGAGTGGATAGTATACGGATTCAGGCATATCCATGGTAAGCGATTGATGATGATGATGATCATGATGATGATGATGTAAAAAGGCCTATAATAATCATCATTTAACGGTTCCATGACCTGAAGGGAATTGTAAGCGCGATATATTGACCGGGCCGGGGTATATCGGGCCCAATGGACATTGTCATGTGTGTATAACTTAGCACATAGATTCTGCTTCATAAGCGCTTTTCCATGCTGCCAATATTGTTGCATAATCATGACGCTTGCTAAATGCGATTACAAGCTGTGAAACTATTTTTTACAATCACAAATCGCCTGGGAATTACAGGTTAAATTAACAGTGATATCGATATTGATTTTACATTATACGCTTGAATATTTACCTACAATGTAAAGGGATTCGTCCATTTCAAGTGCGTGTGCCATGGCTTGGTAGATTTCAACAATATACTTGCCTACAACCCAACATGACCTAATTACACTGGAGCACAGCAACATCCTGTAGTGTGGGATGATCAATATTGGAAATTGTGCAGTTGCATTGTTGACTCCACTGCATATGATTATCTGGCTGCATGTGTACTTACGTGCAATTAATGCAACGGAAGGCAAATGATGAAAAGAATTACAAATAGGCCTAAGAAGTGCCTCAAAAAGTTCTGACATACAGTGTGTACCAGCCCCTGCAGTGATGGTAAATATCATTCTCGATAATTACAGTATATTGCACAAACAACGCGCATGGTTTTTTCTTAAATGAACGATGTTTTTTCACATTTAACTTTAGGCTATGAGCTTTCCTATATTTTTTGATACAAGCAGGATGACAGCCTACAGTTAAAGATGCCCCAATGGATACCGTTACTGTCAGTTAACTGAAAACTACAGATATTTTAAATATGTATATTATTATTACGAGCTCGTAATATTTTTGGATGACTAACTGAAAGAGCGCTCAAGTAATATACAGGTATAAAAGTAAATTTATGTATGCGCAGGACAAGTTAGTATAGGGTACGTTATTATTGCTGATTTAAATGTTACTATGAGTACCAGTTAAGTTGAAGCTGGTTAAGATTTTGGTTTTCAGAGAGAGCATATTAATTACGTTTTGGAACTTGCATATCTGGAAATCTGATACCTGATAATTCTTTTTACAAAAGAATGTAATTTAATTTGCATTAGGTTTTGCATTTTAAATTTGCAATAGTATGATGAATTGATAATATCCTATTCTCTGCAATGTGGATACGGTGTATTTCAGCCCCATATTTTAAATTTTAAATCACAATGTCTTATTATTTGCGGTGGTATGTAATAATGAAAATGAAACAGATTTACTAAGAGGTGGCGAATAAACAACACTTGGTTGATATGCCTTCCAAAATACGGCACATTAAAAAAAATCATGTCAACATTGTAAGAGTTTGACCCTGACCACCCTCCTGTTGGTGGGTGCTGGGACCCGACCTTCCCCTCCCAGAGGGTCTGGGTTGTAGAGTGACAAGCCGACAAGGGGGCAGTCTGTACTCAGCTTGGGACCAATGATGCTCAATAAATAGCAGTGCTCAAGAAACCCACGGAGTTTTCTTGGTATGAGCTAGTAAGGGGCGGACCCGGGGCGGACCCAAGGCCGTTACAACATAAAGGCTTTAAAATTGAGTTTGTGGGATTGAGTTTGTGGGATTGCGTTTACAGGGTTTAGAGCATGATGAAGGTTTTAAAGTTTGATATGAGTTTTATTGGTTTTCCGCAGTTAGGTATGCACGAGTATACAGTAAATGTGTGCTGTAGTTATATGTTCCAACTTTTGAAAAATTCAACATTATGCATTCGATTGAAATGAAAAGCTGGAAAGTTACTGTATGCTTGGTCATGACGTTTGAACCGGTGCGGTGTTTGAAACAAGCGGAAACAGCTATTTAACAGGTGCTGATAACCTTGTTAGCACATTCAGTACCGAGCTCTTATTACGGAAAAATGCATTTTACCTACATTTCACCAGCGATTGCATATAACGTATGTGCACGCTTTAGTTATTCAGGACCAAAATATGAAATTAATACAGTTTATTCAAAGAAAATATTTGAACGACTCCTCTTTATCTCTTCAGTGACATTTGGTGTCAAAATATTTAGTTTATAACAATCTTGCCCAATGACCCTTGAAAAAAGTAAAGTTACGATAGGGGCCTAATATTCGAAAATTACCATAATGAAAAGTCCGAGTGCCGGCTAACAACAAAATGTTTGTGTAGAGGCTTTCCACAGACACGGAAAGTAATGTAACTCACCTGAGATTAGAATGCGTCCAACTCCTTTAAATATCTGTGGGTGAATCCCGCCATGACTTGAGGCGTGCACAATAAAAGCCGCCGTCCTCCAGAGAGCACGAAACGCGTGGCTCCGACAACCCGGGCCATCTGAGTTGTCCAAGGTACAGGCCAAGTACTGTGGTAGGGAAGGCCCCCGTCAGCTCTCCGATCTCCCCGCCCCCAATCCAACAGGTGTAGAGCAGCGCTTGCGGACTTGGCAGCACAATCATCGCTACTTCTATGTACCCCCTTTACCCTGCCCACACTCACATTATTACAATGCTATGGGATAGGTGCTCCAATCTCTGCATTATGAAGCCTGATGTATATTGTAGTGTTGTGGCCAGATAACCTCATGGTATTTTCTCAAGCAACTGAGCGCGAAATTAACAACAACAACAATAATAATTTCTGAGGGAGGCATGGTGGTCTGGTGGTTACGCCACTGGCCAGCCAAGCGGTAGGCCGGGGTTCAAATCCAGTCCCCGTCACCTCTGCTTGGCCGGGTCTTTTTCCGCTTTTCACCCGACATGCCGGGGCAGAATTGCACTCCCTACTCTGCCCATGGCCAAGTGAAAAGGTCTGGTGTATTTCACAGTCAGAAATGACTATATATAATTACAGTGCCCTCCCTTGGGAACCTCCCTCTTCACCCCTAAGAGGGCTCCGCCCTGTCACGGGGTATTTTTTAAACAACAACAACAACAACAACAACAACAACAACAACAACAATATAATTTCTGACTTTCTTCTCAATTTTATCTATACCAGACATTGACTAGAAACATTTTTTTTACTACAATCACATGGAAACACAGGATAAAACCGCACAGTTTGGAGGGAAAATTTATTTGCTATATATTGCGCCATTTTGGAGTTACCGCGTAAATGGAACGCTCACCTGTCTCAATATTTATGAACTGAGACATGTAAGACCAGATAATTACATCTGAATTTTACGTTTGTTACATGTTACTTTTGTTGCTGTAGGCCCTATTTATTTTCTACTGTTCTATCGTTATGATGACAGCTGCTTTGACGTATCCTCATTTCTAACTTTTGGAACAATGAGTTACCGATTATAATCATTCGCCGAGGCTTGTGTGTTGTAAAGTTTAAAAATATATATTGCCCAGAATATAATTATTTTTAATTATACTATTGAACGCGGCATTCATTGCAACAAATACTTTTCACTGCGGGTTGAAAAAAACTGTCACGCCGCGTCGCATCGTCTACTATTAAATAAATAAATGTGCAGCGTAAAAGCCCTTTCCTCACTGAAATCGATCTGGATCACATTTTGCGCTAAGAAAGAAAAAAAAAATTGTCATGCAGTAGACCAAGAAATGAAATGAAGAAGCAAGAGCTAGTTGAAAAACAAATGAATAGCAATAGTCACTGTAGCCATATGAAAATCAACAATGGAATCAATAGTGGGCTGTCACACCGAATCAGTGTTCGATTAAGCCACAATGGCACTTTATCACATTTTTGATCGGATTTTTGATACTGTGTGTGGGCCGATGGACACCCTATCTGTTTTTGGAAGCATGCTCCAGCGAGTCTTTGACTTAGTGAGGTCCGTGGTCACCCGGATTGTGCTGTGTAAGAAGCCTCATGACGAGTGTGAGACATTCAGCCCCTTATGCTGCGTTGTCTGTTTCGGTATACAGCCGGAGATCATCGTGCAAATGTGCGATATGCCAGGTTTCAGGTATGCCAAGGCTAACATAATAAACTATTGCTAAATTAATACGTAGGCTTTAGTACGCTATATCCAGTTATGGGCTGCTGAATTACGAGTATTATTGTTTGAACCAAGTTGGCAGACACGACTTGACATTCAGGAGTCTCTAGTGTAAAACGCGCCATAGCGAGTCCACTTGTTCATCAGAATGGAATTCAACAGATCTGATCGTATTATAGTGCCATGGTTTTTAACGACATAAATAAATCCTACTTGAGTCACATAGGGCTATGATGGGACTGTTTAACATGGATCTAGTGGCTTTGCAGTGCGTTTATTACAATATGATTATATTGCTAATCAAATAAATGTCTTCATTACATTAATAAAGCCCACTTTTTTCATGGTCTTGTGACGAAATGACAGTTTCGTAGCAGTTGATAACTAGCAGTTAACTAAATAATGACAAATGAGTGGAATTTCGGTACTTTTCTGTTGGCTGATACCCACTATATTTTCTGGCCTACCCTTTGTTATAGTCAACAATCCCACCGAAGCAGGTTGGTGTAGTGGATATAGTGCAGGCCTGTTCCAGAACATATGCGTAGTGGGTCCGGACCTTCAATGGCCCAGGAAAGGTAAATACTGGACCTTGACATAAACTAGTTGAATACCTCTGCATTATAGATTCAACCAGATAATAGCAATAGCGTCACAATGGGCTACAATTGTGCTAACATTGTTAACAATTAATCTAATCATTAAATGCTTATGAAGCCACTGCCATTTTATGGCTAAATTAATAATACTATAAAGCTCCATTTCTGATACCCACACAGTTGCATTGGCTTCAACATGCTGTCATTGTTATGAAATACATTTATTTCTGACTGTCCATTAGCGGTGAATTGAGAAGTTATGAACATCAGTCATAAGAATAAGCTCTTCTCTCCATTATTATTATTATTATTATTATTATTATTATTATTATTATTATTATTATTATTATTATTATTATTATTATTATTATTATTATTATTATTATTATTATGTTTTTCCCAAAGCTGGAGTAGAAGATGCATGGATGGATGACCTTACCGGAGTTGTCATCGTCTAGGCTGCCTACGACGATGTCTGAATTTCCCTAAAAAGATGGAGCTTTTCATGTCAAGTGCTTAAAAAAATTCACGTTCCAGCAGATCATGTTAACCTGTGCTTAATGGTCATTTCGTTTCACCTTCATTCGTGATCATCTTCACATTAAAATTACGTTAAGCCTGTCATGCTTTATTATTGTTGTACTTACAGTGTTACACACAGTAAGTTGTTACACTTTGTACATTAAGTGTCATATTATCATAATACTAATAGACAAATCTGTTCAGAAATTTGAGGTGATTCAGAGAACATCCCGTCCCGAATCTGAAAATATATGAAGACCTGAAAAATGCAAACTATCAGTCACAATAAAAATGGCTGTAATATTAGAAGAGCATGCATTTTTACAGGGTGTTTCATAATACGAACTTCATGGAATAAATAGTTCCTGTGAAGTGGGGTCATATTTAGTAGATGACAGGGTGTCATTTAGTCTGAGCAATCTCATAACTAAGATGACAGCTGCAATCAGAGGTATCATTTATCTCAGAAGAGATGCTTCCCTCCATGTGAACATGTATTTTTTTAATTTTAAAAAGGTTAGCATAAGTATGTAGTTGTAATTTATTTAAACTGCTAGGTCCGCACAGGCAGTAGGCGAGAAGTGGAATATGTGTATGGTGACAGACTATTCACCTCTGACAGTGAGTGATGTGGATGTAAACAATGTTGAAATGCAAAAAAAAGGCTGCTAAGTCTGGATTGGAGTGTGAAACTGTGAATGTACGGTAGGCCTATCTCAAGAGTGAGTAATTTGATCATTCCTCTCTCTCTTCTCGAATTGTCAACTTGACCAGAGAAACACCCTGTATACAGCATAACCGGCTCATAATATAATTCCCTGGTGCCCTGTAACTTAGTCTAGAAAAAACCTGCAGTATTGTGTAATCTATAGTACCGTAACCATCATCACAAAAACAATCTTGACATCTGTAATAGAATTTATTTAATGACTCAAAGACTAAAATGTATCTGGACCCTTCTAAAAATTATTATGTGCAGTACCCATACCTGCACTTCAAGTAATAATTCATCATAATAGCATCATAACAAACAAAGTGATCCAAAATACTAGTCCAACTAATATGGCTATTTGTTGGCACTAAGCTGCTTATTTTATCATTGACTTATACATAGTTTTTTTTTACTGTACCCCATTATCGGGCCCTGGGCCCTTGCTAGGGGAGTGGGATACCACCATGTTTTGGAACCGTACATAATGTCTATGTTTTAACTTTTAATTGTTCCAAGGGTAAGTAGGAGGGGATGTGCAAGTGCAATGTCGTATATTGGTCATTTTGTGAACTCCCCCGGGTGGATTAGTCTAGCGGAAATTTTCACCCGAGACGAAGTCAGAGATGGCCCAACTCTGCACGAGATGAAGGGGGGAACCCCGAGCTGGGATCGAACCCGGGACCTTAACATCCGTGGGCGCGTGCGTTACCGCAGCACCACTCGGCCTCCCATGGTTAGCAAACGGATTACCTGCTAATATTACGTTACATGATGTAGACCTACCCAACCTTTTAAAAGTCTGCAAACTGTTCTGGGCTGCACACAGTGTGTTCCATTATTGTTGTGAGGTGCAAATGGTTCCAATGAGCCATTCTCAATCGGAAATACCGGTACTTTGCAGTTCAAAGATACTCAAGGGATGATTATTTCGGCGTAAAATTAGTACTTAATCCTTTTGGTAAGCATTTAAAATATTTATGAAACAATAACTTTTAGAAATGAGCAACTTAGCGACAACAAATAGCCGTATTATTCGGACAATATTTTTCATCACCATGTATATGATTATTTCATTTTCGTACCGTATACCCTTGCATTCACACCACGGTAATATTTCAGAAAATATATTTTAAATACATATATTACTTGGAAAATTTTCCATGTGAATTCGGTACTCCCGTGAAAAGTCAAAACCCTCTAAGTGACAAAATTCACTTTCTGAGTAAATTGCATTTAAAGTTCCTAGCTCTCCCAAATCATAAGTTTGTGTGATAAGTTCTGCCCTCTCTGAATCTCGGATCCTCATGCAGATGGGTGATTCTAACACCGCCAGATTGCAGGAGGGTGCCCTCACTTCCATGTTGAAATTATAAAATGGAAAACCGCGAAAATGCAGATAGACGGTTTTGACTTTTCACGGGAGTGTACTCTCTTGGCTTCTGTTAGCAGAGATGTGTGAATCGGCAAGAATATACACAATACAGTATAAATTGATTGGACATCTTTGCTATGTAAGGCACAGCAATCAGTCTCTCCCAGATTAAGGACATCTACTAACACGCTTATAATTAAATGTTGTAAATTGTGTAATATACCGGTATACCACAAATTCCTACCTCAAATAATATGTTGACATTTGTATTAAGTTAATGATTACATAGTGCAACCAAAGCCTGCGACATCTCTGACCCATCGTCATACATGTCCCTGATCCTAAATCACAAACTAAATGTGATAGCATAGGCGATTAAGTCCCAAGCTAAGAATCACGCTTGTCATGTGATAATATCAGAGGCACCTTGTGCTGACAATAGGTATTTTACCTTGACAAGACAGGACAACTCCACGTATTCTGGAGGGAATTATTTCCCAATGTTATCACATTAGGACTGGAATATAGGACATGCTGAAGACACCAGAAATAGCCTGGACTATAACTTTGCTACTATTTAGACTTTTTACTCCCATCTTGTGCTTGTGAAATGTCATGAATACCATATAAGGCTCACATTATCTCCTCGGGAATGGGAGATGATTCGCTGTGATTTAATGGTTAGTAACTCATAGTAACTTATAAGAACATAAAACATTTCCATTATTGTTCACTAAGGGCACGGATTATACTGATATAAAATTTCATTGTAAAGAAACATAGCAGGAGAAAACTATGAAAAGTACTTAATCAGATAAGCATAGAATTTTGCAAATTGGTGACCAACAACCCAATCTAAATCCATGGTGATAGGCTATAATCCAGTGTGTGCGTAAGGAGATTTACACAGGATTTACAAGACCTTATTTTTCCTACAACATGGTTTAGCTATCATGTAGGCCAGGGGTGGGCAAATTACGGCCCGCGGGCCGGAAGACAATTTATTTGTGTGGCCTGCGGAAAATCGGTATTCCTGAAAATGTTGAAAAATTAACATTGCGAAATTTTATGCCTGCGCCTTTCTTTTTAATTCTTTTAAATTCACAAAAATAGTTTTTTTTATTTATACAGGTCATTTTCATTGATATATTTAGCTAATTTTATCGATTTTCAGAGAATTTAATGATAATTTATGCAATTAATGGAAGTTCATTTGAAACGATGATATATAATATTGTAAACATTTTTATAAGTTGAATTTCTTTGGTTAGATGCGGCCCGTCAATTTTTAAAAAATCTCTATGCAGCCCACGGAGAAAAAAGTTTGCCCATCCCTGATGTAGGGTAATTTGAAATTACTATCATATTCTGCTGCTCATACGACATACAGTTGAGCATATGTTGTCTTGGGTGCTGTGATGAGCTCATGTCAATGATGTCATGTCAGCAGCTCCAGCAGTAGGTGGATACTGTAAAGATTAGTTATCAGAATAATAGTAGGTAATAAAGTAATTACCATTCCCAGACAGTCCAATTGGGTTATAATAGTGCAAATATACTGTATATATTGAAATTATGTTTACCCACCCTCATTTGAATGCAATGGACTGGAGTCAAATTATTGTCAAGATTTCTTACTTGTTGGTGGAATGCTTGAATGACCAGCTTGGAACTGCAGTGATCATACAAGTTTGCGCAGTCTATACATTCACGGGTGAGACATATATGACGTGCAATATCCCAAGCAGGCCAAATAATTTCCCCTGCAAATAACATTTTTCCATGTTATGTTCTATTGCAAGCATATTTCAAGGTGGTGATGTACACTGTACTTACGTATCTGTTCCCATATTACCACGTGCTTCTCAGTCCGTGGCTCAATTGAGTGCGACCACCAGAGGTTGTAATAGGTGGATAAGATGACAGAATGGACCACACGCTTCCAATACTCATACTCCGCATTTTCACCTTCCCTGATGATCACATCAAGGATTGACTTCGACATTTGGAGATTCCACTCTATTTCCAACAATTTCAGTGGATTATCACAAGACATGTCGATAGGTCTGGTCAGGTGCAATGAGCGTGACATCAGGTTCAACAGTTTTTCAGTGGCACCACTCATTCGCATGAACGAAGCGGCATAATCATTATCCAGCATATGTTGTATGATGCTCTGAGCAACTGCCACTGCAGTACCATTGTACTTAGGCTTCTCCCAGACCATCGGATTTGCAAGGAGCATTGTGTTCAGGGTCTCTGTGTTGAACTGCCTATAGAAAGTGATTGCATCAAATATTACGGAGCACTGCATCTCCATTCGCCAGATATCTATCCCATATGGAAATATTGCGGCGCTGATAGGCGGAATTTTTGATTTGAAGGTAGTCTTCAACGAAGAGAGCAGGCCGGATTCCTGGATTGGACAAAGTCGAAGCATGATGCCAAGCCATCTTGGAATGGCATCTGTCAGCCATATGCCAAATATTTCCTGGTTGGAGCTGGCATCTTGGATGACCGTTCTGGCGGCGTCAAAACCCTTGCTCATCAGGGTTTTGATATTTTCAATACATTGAATGTCCGCTTCATGATCTGCACAGTAATTCATGACGGCATCAACAGCAGTAAACCAAGATGTTCGGGGGCTCGACACTGAGGTGTAGTGCAGAATCATTGTCGACCTGCACTGTTTGAAGATGTGGTATGGGGTTTGGTGCATGAAAGGATTTACAGGACTCCCCAACGGCGAGTTCAAAGTGGCACGTGAGTAACATAAGTTGAGTGTGGAGACTCCTGCCAGGGTGATGGACATGTTTGGCCCTTTCAACCAATCTTCCTGGGAGTACGTCACATAGAAGAGTTTGCTCCCTACGCAGCATGCCAGGTAATTTTCATCCTGAAATGATATGGGAGAGTCGCTTTGAAGAAATTCTAAAGACTGCATCACAGATGCCATGGCATCTGTGATTTTTTGGTCCTTCTGCTAAATTTAAGATATCAACCTGTTTTTTGAGTCAGAGTTCTTCCAAAATAATTATCATGGGCCACCATGTTTTCAGGTTGTTGACTATAGGTGAGAGGGTCAACTTAACCTTTAGCAGCAGGACGAAAATTCCACAACTCTGCACTTTCATGCATGGATAAAAACAGTGGACGCAATGCACGGCAATGTTAACAGGATTAATCAGGAAACACAAGCAGGGCTGAATCCAAGGGGGTAATCACTTCGGTACTCCGGTGTACACCTGCAGTGGTACTCTTCGGTACTCCTTTGGTACTCCTTGGTACTCCTTGGTACACCTTGGTACTCTTCGGTACTCTTCGTCGGAAGGCGCGACGATATAGAATTGATATGCTTACGTACGTAACAAGAGGAGACCAGATGGTTGAGAGGAGGAGGTGGGCAAAGGGGGGCATTCGCTAAACCATTGTTTCCTGCTGACAGAATCATGGATGGGATCAGGCGCTAAATACTGCCTATTCTACTAGCTAGGCCATGTCGTTTTGCCAAAGCGCAAAGGTTTTATGACACAATATGCATCATATATTAGAATCTCCAAGCCTTCTGGCATGGGCCTACTGGTAAAC
>JYFJ02003658.1:0-39172 GCA_000934665.2 Catajapyx aquilonaris | reverse complement strand
CGTTTCCGGACACAGGTTCCTATGTCAAAAATACTTGTCTTGGTCCCCTCTATTACCCCTGAAAGTCTTTGCAGAGTTACAATAAACACCCTGTATATCGGTACATGCCATACATAAATGTGCAATATTTTATTAGTTTCATTAATGGTTGGTGTACACAAATTTGTCCTGGACCATTTGCCCTGGACAAATTGTTGGATGTCACTCTTTCTAGTGGAGTTTGGTAAAAGATTCCAGGTTGCTCTGGTCATACTAAAAAGTCCAAGAATATTTCTGTTTCCTCAGTAACCAATCACACTTGCGATGGCTCCTTACATATACCTCTATGATTGGGTAGAAAGATAATAATTAACACATCAAGAGCACAAATGCAAATAAAATGACTAAAATGATTCAAGTTCGCGTTCGTGATAGATATTACAAAAGAGACGAATTATTATGTGCCCTCTCTCATTTTCTATAAGAGAAATGGCAATTGCCCCACCGCACTGTGTCTTCCGCGAATTCTGGTGAGGTATTCGCAAATAAAGGAAACTAGTGACACAGCCAGTCCAATCAACCAGATTTTGAACATGAAGGAAACATGGTTTATGCTCAACACTTCAAGTTCGTTTTCAGTCGCAGTCTTTTCTTCTCGAGCCAGAATTTCCTTGAAGGAAAGCAAGAAAGTGGTGAACTGCTCGTCATACGTGTACTTCATAATGAGGTTAGATTCGATAAAGAAACGGGCGTGCTTCTTCAGGAGATGGAAAAGAGCCGTGTTTCCTCTGGACGTCGCAGCTGAGGAATACACAGGGAAAATTGATTCCTTAGCAAACACGACAGTCTTTCTACCCAGAGTGTCTCTGTGGCGAGACACTTCTCTCTGAAGCCACAGTTTAAGACCAAAGCAAACAACCTGCTCGAGTTGTGCTGTGTCCAAGCAAGCCTCGGTACTGTCAACTTGCACCACTCTCTTCATTATCCGTTTGGGCATCTCTTCCTGAGCAAGTCGCACCAATAAGCTCACCAGAAGCAAGTTCTCTCCACTAGCTTTTATGACCCAGTCAGATTTGTCCAGCTCCTCGAAATTGCTGGGGACAAACTCCTTGGAAGGTGAAGACAACATGGCGGTGAATTTTGCGGTGTAACCTGTGACGACAACTCGAGCAAAAAACGTGACAAATGTGACCAGAAGTAGGAAGTGCCAGGCTTTCGAAGGGTAATCGCTAGATTGCTCCACGAATTCTCTGCAAACTATTTCAAAGGACTTGCTCCACGTGGAGTTTCCACTGGACATAGGAGTAGCAGCGAGGTACCGAACGGTAATCATTATGAGGAAAATTGTGACCAAAAGCAATGCCCAAAAATGTGATGTGTATGGCATCAGGAGAAGATGTGCTTCCCAGTTGACCACACCCTGAGGAATTCTGGTCAAAAACGAGGTAGTAGGATACACGATTGGTTCTGATTGAAGTGTGTATTGAGCAGTGAGTTCTGACATCAAAACAGCTCCTGCGATGTCCAATCTTCCTCTAACCAGTTGTCCAGTGAGTCCAACCCACGTTCCGTTTTCCAGTATCTTGTCCAGATCTTCATCTTCGTTGTATGTCACTCTGAACTTAACTTCAGATTTCAACGACTGTCCGTATAAATAGAGGTAGCGTTCATACCATGCCAAAGACATCTCGCCAAATTCGTCCTTCTTCTGCATGGCCTCCTGCCATTCGAAATCAAAATACATGGACAACTGGAGTTCCTTTCCGTTCATGTGCTCGTCCATGTTTTTGAAGAAATGGCTTAATGTCGGACGTCTGATTTCGGGCTGTCCATCTTGTCCGCAATAAAAGCAGGCGGTCTCGGTCAGAAGTTGTCCGGATTCTCTCCTGGTGGACAC
The DNA here is from genome assembly GCA_000934665.2 of Catajapyx aquilonaris. NCBI lineage: Eukaryota > Metazoa > Arthropoda > Diplura > Dicellurata > Japygidae > Catajapyx > Catajapyx aquilonaris. Next base: position 37,296 of record JYFJ02003658.1, on the reverse strand, counting down.
CTTAAGCCTTAGTGCACTGGCAGGTGGTGAGGTCATCACTCGGTGCACTTTTTCCGCGTCTGATGACTTGAAGTCGATGAGAAACTTGTTATCCAGAGGGACGAGTTTGACCACAGAAGCTGTGTACATTACCAGTGACCCAAATGAGGACGGCTTCGATGGCACCAGAAGGTTGAAAGTGCAGGACATTCCGGACCACGCCCTGGACAGAATTTCTGGAGGGACAGTCCTGAAGTCCAGCATCTCCTTTTGATTCTTGAGCCACGGATAATCTTTGTATGTGTACAGAAATGTGGTCATGCGGACTGTAAATGAGGGCAAATACTTCTTCGATTGTCCCGCAATAATTGTCTGCACTGGACCTGAGAAGGTGGACAGATCTGTCGAAGCGACCAAAGAACAAGACCGCATGTCATCTCTCTGCTGGAGGATGTCACTGACCAGTTGGGACACAGCACTTTCTTCTTTTTCTACATTGCACTTGATGTCATTGCTCGAACCGAAAGTTGGGACTAAGAGAGACACAAGTACGAGTATGGACACCTTCATGGTTGAAGCACAACTGCGTATTATTTGCCGTCCAAAAGAATTGCGCCAGAGTCAACCTAAATGATCGCAATTTCTGTAACAACCGCTCTCCACTTTCACAGAACACATTATTCCGAATAATATATTACAAAGAATCGGAAGTGCTCAGTGTCCTCTTATTACCCTTATTCTTACCCTGTGATTAGACTTGCTCTGCTCATTACCAAAATGTGTCGGTTGCATGAGACGAGTATATTCATACCCTGTCATATCATATCGACCTGTTAAGTGCGCAACACTATTACGTAATAGAATAATATGAAAACTAGAAGGATATCCGTTCTTCTAACGAGCATTGAATCAAGGTGCACGGCAGTGCACCCCGCCAAGTCATCACTCCACATACATCACTCCACACCCCACACACAGTCTACATTTCGACACTTCACCTACTGCCACTTGTCATGTAACCTACCAACCAAATCAACATGCACTGCTGTGGGCCTTTTACTCTACCCTATTCGTATACTACATTTGACCTCCTTCCAGCTCAGCTCGGGAAAACGCTGGAGATCTGAGCTTTACAAAATAGAATGGCATGGGCAGGGCATGGGCCCAGGGACCCTACAAAAAATATTCATAATTTTGTGACAAAAGGTTCTAGAGATATAACACCTCAAAAAAGGCCATTTTTCTTCCAATAATATATTATATATTATACAGGGTGTAAATGAATTCAACCGACAAACTTCTAGGGGTGATAGAGGGGACCAAGACAAACATTTTTGACATAGGAAACCGTGTCCGGAAACGCCATCTAGAGGGGGTTCATAGACGAGGAACGGGTGCGCTCAGACGCTTCACGCGAGAGGCGCAAGTCGAGCGGTCTGTTTTGTTGATAGATGGCGCTCGGATAGTAACCAACGATTCGATGTGCCACGACGTGGCAACAGCAGAGCCATCTAGCAACTAAAGTCCGCCTCCTAGGAGACTCGCGGATAGTCAACAGCGGTTCTGTTGTTGCCAGGTTTTGGTGTATCGTGTTGTTGTTTACTTACTACGACGCGATACGCCATAACCTGGCAACAACTGCGCGCCATCTATCAACAAAACAGTCCGCTCGACTTGCGCCTCTCGCGTGACGCGTCTGAGCGCACCCGTTCCTCGTCTATGAACCCCCTCTAGATGGCGGTTCCGGACACGGTTTCCTATGTCAAAAATGTTTGTCTTGGTCCCCTCTATCACCCCTAGAAGTTTGTCGGTTGAATTCATTTACACCCTGCATATAGGAGGTGATAATCAAATTGATCATGTACTTACAGCTATCATAGAGACACCAAATTTGGCATAAAGATAGGTTACGGTCTGGGACACTAGGGAAAAGTCCGAAACTGGAACTCGATCATCTAGATTCTAGATGGCGGGCATTTCGAGTCTTTAAAAAAATCGTAAATCAGCCATTACTGATCGCAGAGACATAATGGAAACTGATCTGAAATCCTCAAAACAAGGGCTACTACTTAATATATGAACATTAGGAATAGGCCATCTTGATTTGAGATGCCAGCTTTTTAATAACTTTAAACAGCCATTATTGATCAGGAGAGACAAAATGGGATCGTATGGAAATCTCAAACCAAGGGGCACAACTCCACAAATAAAAATTATTAGGCACCCGACAACTTATTACAGGTATTAGAAAGAGAAAAAAACATTGCATCTAAGCCATTGTTGATCGATTGTTGATGAACTAACAATTGATTTCATTAAGAACTAACATTGCTGATTGATTGTTGATGCACTAATAATAAAATAATATGAGACAGCAAAATAATAGTGAATTTGTGCTTTATCGTGTACGCTTGGGAATAATTTCCAATAACGATATCCAGGTAGCCTACTTACTGAGAGACTCGTGAATATCACGTCGACTGATGCTGCTGGCTGATTCGATCAACTTACGAGGCAATTATCCAGCCTGCCAGAAGATGCAATATTTTTTGTTTGCTGCCAACCAACCACATTGTGCAAAGCCTTACATAAAGCCATACTTGAAGCTATAAACTCTCCTGAGATCATCCTGGAAGCTGAGGACTCGTTGGACTGTTCCAGATCTATGCTCCAGTCAATAAGCTATACTCGAAAAGTACGAAGAGGATTGTTCTAATCTAATACGGCTGGTTTGAAGAAAAAAAACACCATTACTATATTAAACTTGGCACAAAGATTATGTTAAGAAGAAACATTGATGTTACTCTTGGGTTGGTTAGCGGTGCAGTGGATACCGTACTGAGTGTTATGTACGATCCAGACACTCCAAAAAAAGTAAAATCCATAAAAATTCAACTTTCTTTCGGATTGGAATACGATTTAGGGCCTGTGAAGAGCAAATTTGAAGTTACAACAAAAGCATTCGTCTAAGCTTATAGAAATCAGTTCCCTATAACGATAGCTTATACGGCATCACAATTCACAACAGTCACGGCTTGAGCTTATAGACACTGCCCTAATCGACATCGGCTCATCACTTCTCTGTTGCGGCCAAACCTACGTAGCCTTGGCTCGTGTCACAACAATTGACGGAATCCATATAATCAACGTCGACCATATACCCAAGGAAAAGCTGACCCAATAGAAACTCCTTATACTGGAATACAACAGACTCGGACATAATATTAGACAAATCCTAAAGTAGCCCTCCTAATGTCACGGAAACAAGCAGGTAGATGTGTATGATGGGAGAGTTGTTGGTTTGGGGTGTTGGAATAATGTTTGGAAGAGCATGGCATGGGCGGCCCTCTTACAAACATGTTATGTGTGTCCTCTGACACTTTGAAAATAAAAACCTATCAATTCCACACTTTATATCGTATTTTCCTGTGTACCGGAGAAAATATCATTCCTTATTTACTGCAACTGCACAAAAAGTCTTGAGATCTAACCAAAAACGGACTCGTAAAAAAACCGCCAAGTCCTTAGCCACTCCGCCTAAAAAAGTCGTGAGATCATGGGTGGACACCAAGCCTCTTTGTGAAACTATAGATTAAGTCAAGTTACTTGGCTCACGATTGGAGACTATAGACTTACAACTCGTAGACTTGGCGCATGGTTCGACACTATACAGGGTGTTTATTGTAACTCTGCAAAGACTTTCAGGGGTAATAGAGGGGACCAAGACAAGTATTTTTGACATAGGAACCCGTGTCCGGAAACGCCATCTAGAGGGGGTTCATAGACAAGGAACGGGTGCGCTCAGACGCTTCATGCGGGAGGCGCTAGGCGAGCGGACTGTTTTGTTGACAGATGGCGCTCGGATAGTAAACACCGATGCGATGTGCCATAACCTGGCAACAACTGCGCGCCATCTATCAACAAAACAGTCAGCTCGACTAGCGCCTCCCGCGTGACGCGTCTGAGCGCACCCGTTCCTTGTCTATGAACCCCCTCTAGATGGCGTTTCTGGACACGGGTTCCTATGTCAAAAATACTTGTCTTGGTCCCCTCTATTACCCCTGAAAGTATTTGCAGAGTTACAATAAACACCCTGTATATAAACTTGGGAAAAGATATAAATTGTTGTCGTTGCTATAGAAGTTTATGTAATTATGTTAATTGTTGAGGCGCGAGTAGGGAGAAGATTCGGGAATATGCGTGTTGTGGGAGTTAGGTTCATTTTCGGAAGCTGAAACATGCGGCGTTAGATTCCTTCGAAAAAGTAACCCCCGATGTGCTAATTGAAGGCGGTGTAAGGGCCTTCCCCTGGATTTCTATAAGGGACAAACTAACTAACAATGAAGCTTCCTCATTTATAGATTAAGATATTTACATAATTGCTATAACTGAATGTTATCAAATCCTGTAATATGCTACATGCTAGTGTTACATGTAATTATTTCAAAATGACAAGATATTGATTTGCTGTGGACTTGAGATGACATCTTCTATCCAATTATTGTAGCTGACAGTAAATGTCTTCTTGCAGGAACGTGATTGGCAGATAGACTTCCACACACCAGGAGGGGTGGACAAAGAAGGCTGGCAGTATGCAACAGATTTTCCTGTTTCTTATCATGGCTACAAGGGTTTTATGGACTACGTGAGAAGAAGGCGCTGGTTTAGGAAATGTTGCTTGCAGACGAGTGGCCCTTGGAAACGTCTCCAGACTTCACGGCTGCTCGGCATTTCCTTGCAGGTAAATAACCTTTGAGGAGTTCAGTAAGTACAGTATTATTCAATGAAAAAGAGTGTAAATATCACGAAATGAAAAGTACAGGACTGATTGGTTAGGTCTGCAGCACATTAATTACAATGTTTCCAGTGAGTATTATTAGTTGAACAGAGAGAGCTAATTGTGTAATTATTGGTGTAAAAAACACTTGTTAAAAAATGAAAGTGTTACTGGAGTAGATAGCTAGGTCTCATGATTGATCCTCAGGTCGAAGAGAGGACTTGATCATTGGAAAGAGTATCAATGAATTCCGTCCTTGCTAGTGTGGGTTTTGGCAGATTCTCCCATTTCCTTTCACAATCAAAATCCATCAGTAACAGAGTGATTATAATAAAGCTTGATAATTTAAAAGAGGATCTAAAAAGACCAGTGGCCAATCACAAGGCAGTGAGTTACTTTATTATGTTGATATATTTATTTTTTGATTCATATTAGCCGAGCTGCCATTGAGCCAGCCCCCCCCCCCCTCCNCCCCCCCCCCCCCCCGGCAACTTCCTATCTAGCCATACAGAGAAGACCGTGCGCTTAGCTGGTCCACTATCCCCGGATGTAGAGTCCGAATACCTGTATGTAGAGCTCTGTATCGAATCACATTCAAGGGGGATGTCTCTGAACGGTTCAGAGACTATCTATATTAGCCATGATAACTGCCAATCAGCTCCTGTTTGTAGATCCAACCATCAGCCACATGAATGCCATTTCGACCGTTCCAATTGGTGGCTGATGGTTGGATCTGCAAACAGGAGCTGCTTGGCAGTTGACAATGGGCAATTCCACGCGTTACGTACAGACCATCGGAAGCTATATTGAGGTGTTTAGGAGTCCACCGCGGCTAGGTACTTGCCGTAACAGATTAACTGTTATGAAAATCAGATGCAGCGCAGAAATGTGAAGGTGAGGGACATCATGGAAATTTCATTTGATGGCCATCCACGCGTGTGCGATAGTCTGAAATCTCGTTACATACCATCCGTCATTGGACACCAGTTTCTGGGGTATATGCAACTAGGGGGAAACTCTGCGAAATTTGACAGCACAGGTTTCGAAGCTCAAGTGCATGTGGAGCAGTAGGGTGCGAGGAACCTCATCATGTCATTAGATTGGGAGATTTCTCATTTTGAACGTGAAAACATTTGAGATATCCACCCGTTACGTACCACCCGGCATCGTTACGTACAACCTACAGCGATTTACTGGGAGTAGCATAAATTTTTGGAGATTGGAATGTCTGTGAATTCATAATCTTATAATGGCTCCGCTGCACTGAAATAGGAACTAGGTCAGTTTTCGCCCTTTGGATACCTTTTGGTGTGGCTGTGGAAGGTCACACATTCATGAATACAGCAAAGTGATTGCACAGATCGATGTTGCATTTTGTGCCCTTGAATTATATGAAGACGTCTGCCTCTCTTCCTTTCACATATCGGTACAGCGAATAACCAGCTGGCAATGCGCATTAGTCGAACGGATCGCACACTTAGATACTCTGGGAATAATACTGTGTTGCTGGGAATGATACTGTCACAAACTAACATGGCTAAGGAAACCATGGTCCACATGCTATCGGTTTTAGTCACTCAGATTCCAACTGCGTCAAGATGTAAGAACCGCACCCCATGTCTGCTTTTTCGTGGAATTGCCCCAATATAGATAGTCTCTGAACGGTTCAGAGACATCCCCCCCGAATGCGATTTGATACAGAGCTCTACATCCGGGGATAGAGGAGCAGCTAAGTGCATGGGAAAAGAGAGCTAGTTGCGGGGGGCTGCTTTCCCACGTACAGCCATACAAATAAAATCTACAAAATTGGCATTTTCTCGGAATAGGGTTCGGCGAAGATAGCCGCTTTTGCCGTGCACATCCTCATATATGGGAGTAGCTTTAGATGGATCACAAAATGTTGAATTGTTTCTTTTCCACAGGTAGTCCAACATTCCATTGTTGCTTGGGCTATTTCTTCTACAGGAGATGCCCTATTCCGAATAGGAGTGACCCAAGATTGCCCCGAGGTATATTTTGCTTGTTGCATGCATAACACCTATGGATGGGTTTTCAGTAATTCCTAATTAATCCTATTCTTGTATGGAGCCACATACAGTCGACTCAAGAAGTCCGGTCACAAAAGAAGGCCTGGACAGAAGAGTGTGCCCACATTTTTTATACATAGGATTTTGGGTGTTTGGTGGGGGAAACAATGTCCCAGGACAGGCTAGTTCTTGCCCATTGGTGGAGAGCAAAAGTGAAAGGTGATGAACACAAAGAGAAAAGAGAAGGGGGAGACATGGTGGGGGGAAAGTGGCCACGCCTTTTGTGACCGCACTTCTTGAGCGGACTGTAGTATTGTTTAATAATTCTCAGTCTATGTGGTGTTTTTGGTACTGTTGCCAGTAGTTCAGTGAAACATGTAGATATTGGAATCACTCCATTCCAAGAATTTTTAAATAATAGACATGTTTCTGCTATGCCAGACAATATTAAACTATGAAAAATAATTTTAAGTACATTAACATGTCTTCAAATTGGTGCCTTAAGTCCATACCCTTTTTGGATGCTGAATGTCAGGCCTGCCACCAAATTTTGATCCACAAGAGTGATTTTTCTTGCCTGCCTCAACTTATCGCACAAATCACATCAAAATCACTTTCCCTGTTCAACTCTGTAGTTTCCTATTTTCCGAATGACAGTATAAGAGCAATTCCTAGCTGTAATACAGATGCATAGGAATGCAGGGCTTATATGGACAGTGTTATGCAATGAGTTGTCAACCCACAAAAATCTCAAAATTGAGCTAAGCCCAGGAACATATACCTAAAGCAGTGGTTCCCGAACTTTTTTTGTCGTGTACCCCTTTTCAAATCTGTCGAGAGTTTGGACCCCCCACCCCCAACTCCGACCTGTGAGGCTACCTGAAAATATTGTAATTGTGTGCACTGTATTATCAGTTAGCGTGATGGGTGTGCTTTCTTTCAGAAGTGGCGTCAATTTAAGTCTTAGGTCTTTCTCAACATAGAGTCGATGACAGTATACTTTGTTTTCATGGACGTCAACGCAAAAATACTGTGAGCTTCACATAATTAGGCAGTTAGTAAATGGTATTAAGTACTTCAGATCACTGGTTGCCAGGCCTGGATAGGCTTCCATTTTTTCAGCCCAAAGTTCAGAAGGGTTATTTCAAATTTCAAACTTCCATTCGTAGACATTTTGATGATCTTTTCCTGATTCTGCTCTGACATGTTCGGGAGGGGTAAAGAAATCTCAAAGTCCTGATGCAAATGATTGGCATGTCAATCTCTGAAAATTAATATTTATAAACTATTGCGCCAGTTGATTCTTGTGCTCCAATGTGTTGACTTGAACACTAACCTCAACTGGGCCTCCACTGCCGCTTTGAAATTCTCGGAACATTGGAAAGCAAGAAAATTTGATACCTTGTAGCCTACTCAACATTCCCAAAATTGGAATTTTTGATAATTCCTTTGATAATTCCTTGTTTTCCTCATGAAATTCTGTATTGGCAGTGATGTCTTGAAGCCCTCTGTTTCATTCATTGTGACTCGAAATTTTTAAGGCCAGGTAGATCAGCCTGTGCAGCCAGAGTTTATTTTCGAATCCTTCACAACGTTGCAAAGCACAGTGGTAGAATTGAACCAGATATTAGGAAAAGGACTTAACTCCACTTTTTGGCATTTTCGAGTTAACACTAGACTACCAGTTGCTTCTTGAGTTTCAGTATGTGGGCTGAATGAAAATGGCATCAGTCAGAAAATGCCTCTGCATATAATAAATCTTCCCTAAAATAATACAGTTGAATCCAGATGTAACAGCCTCGGCTGTAACAGACTTTCTGTTATAACAGACTGATTTCCTCGGTCCCTTGCAGTCTTATATCCGGATTCAACTGTAATAATAGCAAAAAGAAAGACGGGAATAAGTAGGACAATTTTTTGTGTTTTTCTCAGAAGTTGGTTCCTTTTGGTTGAATCAGAATATTATGGTTCCCACAAAATAATATAGAGATTGGACGCCATTGCACGATATCTTTCACCCCAAATTGTACCCGTAAAATTGTGTTTGCATACCCCAGTTTGAAAACCACTGACGTAAAGGATCCTACTTCATTCAGTTAAAATCACACTGGTGAAATCTGCATACTTCTGCCATAAATGACAGAAATGAACACTGATTTAATTTCACTGGTATGACGTTCAAAGCCCTATTTTCTTAAAACCGTTCTCATGTGGGTTTACTCATTATTGCATAACACCATCCAAATGGAACTGTATTGTTGATTGACTACCTTTTACTTTCCAGGGCAAGTCTTGGACAGCTGTGCCCAATGATCAGCCATTTTCATGCATTAGTGTTGGGGGGAAAGGACAGGTGTGGGCAGTGGGGAAAGATGGGTCAGTCTATCTTAGAATGGGTGTGCTGCCCTCCTGCCTCCTGGGGTCTCATTGGCTGTATGTTGGAAGACCTGCCAAGAGTGGACTAAAGCAAATTTCAGTTGGGGACACATCTGTATGGGCTCTGGATGAGGAAGGTTCCTTGTTGTACCGGCAGGAAGTGGCACCCCTTTTTCCCGAAGGAACAGCATGGAAAAGAATCGTTAATGACAACGTCCAGCAGGTGTCTGTTGGAGAAGATAACCAGGTACTATTATGTGTACAACTAAAATGGCAACATTCATATTGCATTGCATATTCATCATAGTACCTAGATTCAGATCCACCATGTAGGTGCTAATAAGGGGCCATTTTCTGAGTCTTTTGAATAGTTTTGACATGTCCTATAATTTAAGACTTCTTAAAATGGCAGCACAGTAACAATCAGCCCCCGGACACTTCCCCTACAATCTTATCGCCTGCCGGGGTGTTTTGCATGAGGTGCTCACCTGAGAGCGCCATGAGACCTATCACGGAGCTATTATGTGGCGACCCTACCGGACTATGCTGAACTTTATAGGTACAAAAGGGAAGCGCGCTACATTGGGGGACCCAACATGGTCGCCGGCGGCCAGGTTGGGGCCACATGTGGCACTTCCCTTTTGTACCTATAAAGTTCACCGTAGTCCGGTAGGGTCGCCACATAATAGCTCCGTGAAAGGTCTCATGGCGCTCTCAGGTGAGCACCTCATGCAAAACGCCCCGGCAGGCGATAAGTGGGAGTGTCCAGACCTTAGTATTCTAAGACCATGGTAATAATGCACTTATTCATCCTCCAGTTGTGGGTCATCATGAATGGCTTGCCTTCCAACTTTGGCAGTTTGACGGGTGTGGTGTGTAGAAGGACGGGTGTCTCTGCCAGCAATCCAGTTGGGACTGGATGGGACTATGGAACTGGGGTAAGAGAGAATCACATTGCCTTGTGTCGTAAATTAAATTAATATCCTGTCCTGTTAGATCTTATAGGATTCAGTTCTTTGGCAAGTTCGGCTCCATACTTAGAAAAAAATGACTGATTCCAAATGTGCTGTCAGTTTTAATGTATGCCAATGCATAAGGAAGTGTCACTAGGTTTAAGCCGTAAATGTCTTGAGTACCTGTTGCACCATGGTCTGAAAGCCTGTTCCCAGAGCCGGCCTTAGGGGTGGGCAGTCCAGGCGACCGCCCGGAGCCCCGCGCTTCTGGGGGGCCCCGCGCCGAGAGAGAGAGAGAGAGAGAGAGAGAGAGCGAGAGAGAGAGAGAGCGAGAGAGAGAGAGCGAGAGAGAGAGAGCGAGAGAGAGAGAGCGAGAGAGAGAGAGCGAGAGAGAGAGAGCGAGAGAGAGAGAGAGAGAGCGAGAGAGCGAGAGAGCGAGAGCGAGCTCATAAAATAAGTCAACAATTAATGACATTTTGAACGAGTATTTCATCAATACACACCCATTCAAATCTACTACATTCAACTCAGCTCGTGTGACCTTGAACTTCGAAAAAATTTCGCCTGCGGCGGGCTTGCTCCCCTCCCTCTACTGCTTATGGGCCCGCACCCTAAATTTTCTGTCTACGCCCCTCAGTTGTACGTTATTAAAGAAAGTCAGCCAACAAAATTGTTGGATACACAATTCGTGTTGTACAGAAATTCACTCACTGAGAATAGGCCCCGCATTTAGTTCTTGCCCTAGGCCCCGCACCCACCTAGGGCCGGCCCTGCCTGTTCCACATTGGTAAGTGACAAAAATGGAAATTATCTAGCTGTTTATTGTTGACAACAATGAATTTTTCACTGCTACTTTCAATTGTCAGGCCAGATTGTATGTAATAATCTGTATAGGTATCAGTTAAGTTTTGATGGCCCATATTGCATTATTATTGTTTGGTAAACATCAGCAACAAGGAGTTGCAGGTTGTAAAACTTGACAAGAGTGATACAAACCTGCTACAATCTGACCTCAATCTGGAAAATGTTTTCTGACAATGATGCAAGCAGTCGTCTCCCAGCAGCATGATTGCATAGCAGTTAGACCATATCCATTGATATATTTGCATGACTTTATTGCAGGGAGGATGGCAGCACATTTGTGGACGGGGATGGAAGCAGTAGGGGATCTGGTGCTGCTTGAAATTTTTAGCTGTGATGATGCCAGACAATGTGAATGTACTTGTAATATTTCTTTTAAACATTCCTGCACTAAATTTAAATCACTTTTTCAGTGATATACTGTTGAAGCCAAAATGATTAAGACGATGTCCCAAAGCTGTTACAAGTTCACTGGAATTCTGGTCACGTGTCAGTTCCATTGTGAATCTACGGTAATGGACATTATAATCATGACATAAGCTGGATGTTCACATTGGAGCACAGATATTGGTTTTCCAGTGGACTCACTGGAGCCTTGCAATATGGATAATATTTTGTTCTTTTTGGCCACAATGGCATATGCTGAACTTATCCAGTTTGGGTGGGTGTGAGCAAAAAATTCCAGTATATTTAAATTATATTTTCAAACATATTTTAGTAATTTTATGATGTAAGAGAGGCCTTAAGATGTTTTAATTTCTGAATTCGTGTGTAATTCACATTAGTATTTTAGCCACACTGAGAATGTGGCATGTCTATTATTAATGTGACAATAAGGGTCAGGTATTCCTAATGTGCATCACAGATTGTGTAAGCTTATTTAAGAAAATAATTACAGTGTAACTTGATTGTACTGCTAATCCTATTGTACATCATAAGCAGAATTTCAAAAGTAAGCTCAGATCCATTTTTATAGACATCTCTCAGAATGTCATCAGGAGAGAGACGTGTGTCCCGCACTGGTGGGCTTGAGCTGACTTTTGTTACTCATGCTATATTGATGCAGTATCACATCTATAAGTTATTGTTGTAATGTTTGCCTCGATTGAACCAAGCAAGTGTAAATAAACCTACTTCAATGCTACTTTTCTGAAAGCGTACTTACTTTCACAGTTCCTCTCTGCAACGTGGCAGAAAGGATGTGGACATTCTCTTTGATATACTGTAGGTGCCTTTCAAATTTCAGATGCAGAATGACCCATTTTTTGTTATACACATAAATAACTGGGACCACTTTTTGGGTTATTACCACTTGTGCTCATAAGTCACCTAAGATGCAGAATATTCTTTCTTACAGCCCTAGGCCGAATAACAAAATTCATAAGTTTAAATTGCCAAAATCAACTTGGGTAATTTTATCTAAGAAATTCATTGGGCAAGATATTTTTGAGCACAAATGGTTTGGGGCAAAGTTATGTTACTGGAAATCACTTACTTTCACACCGTTCTCCTTACCTTCTCCTCTCCACTAGACAATCACATTGTCCCTGCTTTATTACCTGGAGATACAAAATTAGCCTCTTCTTTAACAGTTGCTTTTAATGGTAGCCTACACCACGCTCACACAATATTATTGCATGGGTCATTAAAGCTTGGATAGTAAGAAAAATGACATGTTAAAAATTTGCTGGCCATGTCCACAACGTGCCTTACACATCACTTTAATGCAGTAAATACATCAATTGATAACCGATACTATTTCATGATGATATGACAATTTTAACATGGGGAATTTTTTTCACCTTATAACCATAAATCTTCTTTGAGTTTTGAATGCATATCCAATGCAAAGTGTTGACTCTTAAAAGTTCTTGATGTACTTGAACCCTCAGGAATATGCTTAATCACAAGACCACCTTGCCTCCCACCTGCCCACTCCTCCAGAGTTATATGGAATCCACACAGAAAAACACTGCCTCAGGGCCATTTGCATGATCAACAGTACATCGAAGTAATTAATAATAGGTAAACAATACGTATCAGCTATTTGTTCTGAATGTACCATTGATCATGCAACCAGCTGTAAGACTCTAATTTCTAAGTTTCTCATATCTGCTTGTAATTTTCCTGCACTCCAGATAAGGCACTATTAATTTTTTCATATTCACACCTTTCATAAAGCCCCTCTAAAGACAGAACTTCCATTGGAAAAGGACACATTAATGGCAAAAATTAAAGTCATTTATGATCATGATAATAATAATAGGGCCCAGTATATTACTGTCATGACTAACACCGGTGCACTAGTACAAGTGCATGAATCTCATTTGAAATGATTTTGAAAGGATATCTTTGGGTATGCACAGCCAGCAATTTCACAAGCATGAAGTTAATAAGTAGCAAAAAAGTAAGACGATATACTTAACAGTTTCACTGCATATTTTGTAACTAAACATGTGCAATTTTTGGCATCAGTGAAGTAGATTCTTCCCATCAAGGTGCGTTTATATGTGAGCGATGTCATCACCGAGCAACCCGAATGATGATTGCTACCGTCATTGTTAGTTTCGCTCCAAACAATTGGATTCATCGCTTGGCGATGACATCGCACGATCAAATCGCTCACATGTAAACACACCTTTACTTATTAAGATCCAAATGACTCAAAAGATCATGTCCTCATCAGTTGACAGCCATTATCATTCCCTGTCAACTAGAGTGTTGTGAATTTGGGTGAACTCGGTTAACAAGCACTTTCAACAAAGAAAAGCGACTGTTCACCCGTTCCATGTCTTCATCCACTTGCTCCATTTCAGTGAAGAGTTCTTTCACCTGAAAAAATGAAAACAATATTAGAATGAAAATATAATAAATAATAATCAATGCAGGCAGACCACATACATCATCTAGGTATGAGTGAATGCGGTTCAGCTTCTGTGTACGAAGATACACATTTCCAAGGTGCACAAGGAGACAGACAAAGAGGGCCAGGCCAACCATGAGACATATTAAATGAAACACACTACAAATCCTCATGGTTGTAATTGTCACCTTGCCCTTTCCATAAGCACAAGTTCCATTTGTTCTGCAGGTAGGGTGTACAGAGGGAATCTGTGAAGTAACAAGAGTCCTTTTTAATGCACATGGAATACAATTGTGCTTATAGCCACTGCCATTGTTCAAGATTACATTTGACAAATAAATGTGACTTTGGTTTAGGTGAATGGTCAACTTTATGAACAGTAATTGAAAACCCTCTTACTTGACAGAACACTCGATCTCTATTGGTCATCAGAACCGAATAGGTTAACATCAACCAGGAATTCAGTCTACAGGGTGAAGGGAAACTCGGGGACAATCGCCAGGTAGATTGATAGTACTTGTAAAACTAATATAGGGATGTGTAATTAGTTTTGGGCGCCGTTGCATAGTTCATGTGTACGGAGCCTTTAAAGTGTAGCAGGCCGGATGGTAAAATATGAGGTAAAAAAGACAGTGCACGGGTGTCGTACCCGAATTCTTACTCTGACGGGATTTGATCACCTATTGCACATGGATAATGTGTTACAGACCCAAAGGCTGGATTGTTCGGAGGCCTCGAGCTGGCTTTTGCTTCTTATAAGCTGGCGAACAGATGTGACGTCACGAAACTTTGACAGCGCCGTACATATTAACTATGCAACAGCGCCCAAAACTAATTGCACATCCCTAAATTAGTTTTACTGGTACTATCAGTCTACCTGGCGATTGTCTGCAAGTTTCCCTTCAACCTGTATATGCAAAACCAGGTAAGTAGATATAACTTGTGTTTATAAAAACTGGGGCACAAGAATGCTTTATCTCTTATTTTGCCTGTCTGTGCATGTAGAAAAACACTGGCTACTTGAAAAATCTGGAATTGAAAATTAACTTTTTCAAACTTGAAATAGACACCTTCTATAGGACTTCTTTGTCCTTGGGAGAATTTCTAAAAGCGTGAATTGCATATGGCCCCAACAGATTATCAATTTTTAGAGTGGCAAATTGTCCACTCAAATAGATGTAAATGTATATAAATCCCCCCTGCCCCCACACCACTACCACCATTTTCCCAGTATAGAGTTAGGTCCTGGTTCTAGTGGGGCATTCATTCATATTTTTAAGGGCAAACAATTGAGTTTACTTTTAAGTGACAACTGAAAAGGCCACTGTGGCACAGGTGACATGATCTGAACGCAAATGGGCTAGGAAGCAGTCAAAAAGGTCGCTTCCCTCAGACATGGAAATAGGCCTCTAGTGTGCAAATTTCTCAATTTTCAGTGTCATAGAAGTGCAAGATTCACCTTTACATGCTTTCATACCTAAAAATATATATATCAATTTCAAAGGACGTGCGTCACAGCTGACATCATTTCACTACGATATTTCATAACTCCACACCAATTTAAATGTCAACATAGCCTACGACACAATTAATCATTTGCATAAAATGACATCAACACATAGGTTGGTATACCTCAGAATTTATCGTCATGTTGTGGGGGCATTGTTTAATATAAAATTCCCTTCCCTGCAAATATTACTTCACACTCTGGCGCTGCATGTGTTCCACTGTTGCATAAAAGGAAACAAGACACACAGTTAGGAATAACCCACTCATGAGTCACACATCACACACAACTTACACTTCTGACTGCGAGCACCGGTCAATTATTGTAACAGTGCTACTGTTGTCGTTAAAACGTATCAGCCATCGAACAGTAGCAGATATTAAAATCTCCCATATTTACACAAAAGTCCTCCTGATAGCGCTACAATCGCGACATCGATTTTTCGGATTTTTCCCTGAATGCCCCCAATTTGTCACCAGCGTCCGCCACGCGTCGCAACAATCGTCACAACAGTTGCGCCACCAATCTTGTACTTTTGCAACTACGTACTTGCAGATGCGGGCGATATCATTGCACAACTATAGTATCGATTTGCACTACACTTTATGTAACGTGACCAGAGCAGTACTGATTGTGAAGCACGCGACGCAACAAGAAGCAGCCAGGTCTATTGGATAGCGGCGTGGTCCCAGGTGTTTTTCGTCCATGAGAGAGGCGGGCATCAGGAGAGCTGTTTGAGAGAATGATATTGTAAACGAGTCAGGGGAACACTGGAGTATGCAAAATGTGGTCCAGGTCACAAGGTCTTTGATAACTGCATGCCCCGAGAGGGTTATGAAGGTTGGAGTGTTGGCAATGTGGTGTGCACGTTGTCGGGCTGAAGTTTTGCCCTGAAATGAAAAGTTGGTGTTAAGGACAGCGAGATGTCGGTTGGAGCGAATAAACCGTACCTAGTGGAGGAAGACGATGAGGATACCAGTGATTGTAGTGATATGCAGCTGCCTCTTACGTTTGCCAAGAGGCAGATGCTGGACAAGCTGGATGAGTCAGGCACTGGGGCACAGTCCTGGCGAATGAAAGAGCGGGTAGGTTGGCAATTTTGTGCAGTAGGTAATGCTATTAAGCGGAGGTTGAATTTGTTGATATGTAGGCCTGCGTGAGAGATCAGGTGCAACAGGTTCAACTGAAGCTTTGAGAAGTAGGTTGGTAGTGTGACATAAATATTGGCCCAAGTCACTTAAATTGCATGTTCTGATAAATGTTGGGGTGTCCACAACAGTTTGGCAGTTTAATTTCTAAAAAGGAAGGATGCAGGTAATAAGACTTAGCCAAATGTCTCTCCATGTTCATGTGGATTTTCTTGGGGTACGCCTGTTTCCTCCCACTTTTCAAAAACCTTCCGACCTTCTCTCCATGGTCTTTGGGAGCAAGGGAAGGTTTCGCAAGTGATTCCTGAATTTGTTGAGCATTTATAGCCCTTTCTAATCAACTTTTGTTTGAGAGCTTTTGTATCTCCAACAACCACCACTCCAAATCACATAAGTATGAACCTTTTTGGGTACCCATACACCCGATGGATTGGTGAGCTGCCGAGGCGCAAAATTAGTCCCCGGTATCTATGGATTTTTCGAAGAAACAGTGCTGGTACATGTAATTCGAATGCCTAATTATCATGGGCAGCCCATGCGGTAGTGGCAGCGCGACACAAACTGCACATTTTGTTGTGAAGAGCAGTAGTGCCAAGCATGTTTGGCACTACTTTCGGGCGGCTCACCGACCCCTCAGAATCGGAGAGTAGCTTCAAATTGGAAAGGTCTTCGTGGGTTAGGATATAAACCAAGAGATATGCTTCCTTTCCTATCTTCTTGAATTCTCACACTCCCCCCCCCNCTCCCCCCCCCCCCCTCTCTCCCTCTCTCTTTCCCATCTCCTTTTTTTATAGCCAGCTAGCCTTAGCTCCTTTGGCTTCTTCCCACTCAATTAATCAATCAACTCTGACATCCCTGAGATCTATACCAGTGGTGGTTTGGAGCGGTAGGGTCTCTCAAGCCAGAAAGGTTTTTAACAGAAAAACAGAATCGCCACAGAGACAATAATACAGCCGTCACCTAAGATTAATTAGGATGACTATTACATATTGTATTGTTATTATACATAGTGTTCCAATTGAAATTGCCTTATAGATTTTTTCCCCACTAAGGGGCAGTTGCATGAACATGAGTTAATGTTCACTGTGAAGTTAACTTACACGAAGACTAATTCTGTAGTTAACCTTAACTCAAATCCATACCGTATTACCTCACTTAAAGCGGCATGCCGGTATAAAATGAGGGCGACCAGCATGCCGGTATAACCCGGGGGTGGCCGGCATGCAGCGATAACCGAAATGGATTTCTATCATTTCGATCCTCGTCAAATTTTTTGAAATCCATCGGATACTGCACTAAAAGAATGTTACGGTGAAAAATATATGAATGCAGGGCTGAGAATATGCAAGTTCATCTGTTGCACAGGGCATAGAGTGTGACCAATCCCATATTCAACCTGCTCTGAGAGGGGAACCTTACAAAGGATCAAGGCAAATTCCTCTTCAGTCCTTCATTTTGCTCAATAGTTCACTGGTCGCAGATCTTGCTGGCAATCAGAGGATCACTTTGTGTAGTGGTATCAATATGTCTCAGAAGCTTCGTTACTCAGATAATAAAATCCAAACCCAACGTATGAAATATCCTGGTATGTATGCTTCCCTTCTTGCAGCCTTGCACTTGAAAATGTTACCTTGAAATCTGAACTTAATGAACAATCTTATGGAATGTGCCAGGTAATGGCAGTGTCTTGGGCTGTATCTGCACCATAGAACTTCGTGTAATGCATTAGTTTGAGTAATAATAATTCTCACAGAGAATGTGATAATGCTGTGCTTAAGGGGGGGGGGGGGATAAAGAGAATTGGGGAGTAAAAATCTCGCTAACAAACAACAGCAGAACCGAAATTTTTTCTGTGTAAGTGTAACTGACCTCTCTCTTACCCATGTGTGTGGTACTTTCTCCATATTCTTAATATAGTATGTTTAAAAGTCATTTGCATGTGGGAGTAATTTACACAGTTGTGAAATTTTAAGTGTTGTCGTAACAAGCACCCAAAAATGCGCCAAAAATGGGTGCTCCTGACCAATGAAGGCGAATTTTATGTTTAGTTATAACCTTTCGGCAAATAATAATTTTGTCAAAATTTGACTGATTTGAGAACTACTAGAAGTTGGGAGAACCCTAATTTTCACAGGTTTTATTGTGCCTAGAGGCAATGGTCAACTGCAAATGTGACCCTTCTTTTGTGTAGGGAGGGTGGGATCCAGTGTCTCCTCTTTCGGCCAGAGTTGTAACTCGAAGAAGTCTGGATTCTCTGTATCCCCACCGTAAACCTCGCCTTATACATGCGTACCTCGCTTAGACCGGCATGCTGGTGTAGCCACCAGATCGTGCATTTCTAAAAACTGGTTAACCTCAACTACACCAGCATGCCGCTTTAAGTGAGGCAATATCGTAAAAGCTGCTCGAAGATGCTCATCTTTAAACAGTACTTTAGAACAGCTACTTTTGACAGTGTCAAAAATGTAACTGCTACCAGAATGAATGGATTCATGCTTTTAAATTCATGCAGATAGGTTTTGAAAAGTGGTCCAACCATTGACCCCAGATCCATGTGGGCCAAAAAGGGTGAGTCACAATGTCTTCACCTCAGGAATTCATCACAAGTCACGGTTTGAATGAATGTTTCCATTCAATCTATTACTAGCAGTTAATCTTACATTAAGTACTAGAAATAACCATTAGAAAATTACTGCTGAATAATAAGTAGCTGAGGGCCAAAACATCTGTAAACACTACAGACATTTCAGTTGGAACACGTTTAAGAGCCAGGCCAAGGGAGATGCTCCCTTTTAGCTTCTCTTCCTTCCCTCCCCTTCCCTGCCTCCTCCTCTCCCTCTCTTCTTTTAGCCAGATAGCTTCGTGCTTTTGCATCTTCCCACTCAATAAATTGATCAATGTGTCAGCCACTCAAATCCATTCCACCCACTTCCTTTTGCTCCAATCTTTTCAATTACCAATTCTATTCCAAATTGATTATCAGCCATTACTAACCACAGTTGTTTCTATTCACCATTCATTTCCCCCTTTTTTCGAGGGCAGTATGGTGCTGAAGTGGCTAATGTTACAGCCTTCCACCTCTGAAGTCCTGCAATCGATCGCAGATTGGACAGACAATTATTCTCATGTGGAAAGGGTGTCAAGAAGTTCTCTGCGTGAGGGTTTTCTCGGGCTTCTCGTCGTTTCCTCCCACAGTCCAAAAATCTCTCTTCCCCCTCTCATCCTCTGCTATGCCAGATAGCCTTAGTTGCTTTGGCTCCCCCAATCCACCAACAATTTTCAATTTACTCCCATTTTTACTGTATGTTTTGATTCCATTCACTTCCAATTTGTTTTACTTCCAATCCATGCCCTTTCTGCAATGAATTGAGCTGCCTCCCATTCCACTCATTTCAAGGCTCCATACACATATACATGGACTTCATACACTAATTACATTCTGAATTGAATTACATCCTCCACTGATTTCAAGCCATTAGATAGAAGATTAGATTAGATTGAGAAATAAAGGATCATGCACACACTTACAAATGTGTGTATTGAAAGTGTAAACTTAATTTTTAAATTTTTTTCAGATGAAGACTGTGAGTGTGGCTTTGGTGTTATGCCTGAACGTGGGTGTTGATCCTCCAGATGTTGTCAAAACACAACCCTGTGCTAGATATGAGTGCTGGATTGGTAAGGGATCCGGTGATATTCATTTTGCTTCCTTGCATTACTTTTTTCTTTTTGTTTGCAGATCCACTTTCATTTACATCTCAGAAAGCTTTAGAAATGATTGGAAATGCACTGCAAAAGCAGTATGAAAGATGGCAGCCACGTGCACGCTACAAGCAGAGCCTTGATCCCACTGCAGATGAGGTAAAGAAGTTGTGCTCATCTCTGCGTCGCAATGCCAAGGAAGAGCGAGTGTTATTTCACTATAATGGTCATGGTGTACCCAAGCCCACAACAAATGGAGAAATTTGGGTATTCAATAGGGTCAGTTTCTTATGATTAATGTGCATCTGTCATAAGTGTAGGAAAATAATCATCTCTGTTTTTTCCTCTAGAGTTACACACAGTATATTCCTTTGTCAATATATGACTTGCAAACATGGATGGGTTCGCCATCCATTTATGTTTATGATTGTTCAGGTGCTGGCATTGTAGTGGAGTCATTTCGTCAGTTTGCAGAGCAACATGAAAAGGAACACGAGGTGAAGTATTGCTGTAGAAGTGTTGGAAAACATAATCAAGGGTCACAAGGATAATAGCAATGGATTTGATTCCTGCAGATAATGTTGCAAAGCAGAGGGCAAATATCATCTATGGGACAAGGCCCATCTTTTAAACACTGCATCCAGTTAGCTGCTTGTGCTGCCAATGAAGTTTTGCCAATGAATCCCTTGCTTCCTGCTGATCTCTTTACATCATGCTTAACTACCCCGATCAAAATAGCTCTTCGTTGGTATGACAAGTTTGGACATGATATTTCTGTTGTTTTTGTGTATTATTTTTATGCTAGCCTATCCTTCATATTTGCAGGTTTGTTATGCAGAATAATACTCGTCTTGTTCCTCAAGTCACTCTTGATATGATTGACAAGTGAGTACCAGTTTGTTTCTTGACTTTAGTTGCGAATAACAGTAACATGTACAAGAGAAAATAGGTATTATTTTCGTATTGCAATGTTGTCTGTATCTGAGATTATCATAGTACATTCAGTGTATTCCAGTGTACATGTCTGTAGTTGTTGGATATTTTTTTGGCTCCTATGGTACTCATACCGAGAAATTAATTTTTAAATGGAGGATTGTCCCTTACATTCAATAATATCATGACAGCAGAATTGTTTTGTTGGCTCCTTCAAATATTCACAAAATATCTGAAGTAACACCTGAGCAATTAGTTTTAAGACTTTTAAGGCTAGGCGCATGGGTAAATTGGGGAGGGCTGGCTAATTTTGATGAAAACTGGGAATTCATGTTCTCATACTTTTCTTGTCAGGATTCCTGGACAGCTTACTGATCGCAGAACAATTTTAGGGGAACTGAATTGGATATTTACTGCCATCACAGATACCATTGCCTGGAATACCCTTCCTAGAGGTGAATACCTGTATCCACTAAGTTGTTTTTCCAAAGTTGTAATACTTTTTTCTTTAAATTCCAGAGTTGTTTCAGAAACTTTTTCGACAAGATCTGTTGGTGGCCAGTCTCTTTCGCAACTTTTTGCTGGCAGAACGCATAATGCGTTCATATGACTGCAGTCCCTTATCTTCGCCTCGCTTGCCCTCAACCCACCAGCATCCGATGTGGCAGGCATGGGACTTGGCATTAGACATATGCCTAGCACAACTTCCCAACATCCTAGATCATGAAGACCAATTTCAACATTCTCCATTCTTTGAGGAGCAACTCACTGCCTTCCAAGTGTGGCTCTCATGTACGCCCAACAGGCGGACTCCACCTGAGCAGCTTCCAATTGTGCTGCAAGTACTGCTCAGCCAAGTCCACAGATTGCGGGCACTGGAGCTCTTGGGACGCTTCTTGGACTTAGGCCCATGGGCTGTCAGCCTTGCTCTTTCTGTTGGCATCTTTCCATACGTACTGAAGCTTCTGCAAAGTTCAGCAAGAGAACTAAGGCCACTCCTGGTCTTCATTTGGGCTAAGATAATGGCTGTGGACAGTGTATGTATAATCATGCAAAACTGCCACAAAACTACATGAGTAATCATGACTTTTTTTACAGAGCTGTCAAGCTGACTTGGTTCGAGATAATGGGCACAAGTACTTTTTGGCAGTGCTACAGGATCCATCAATGCCGGTACATATTTAAAATGAGACATCCTGCATATTATCATTTTATTACACTTACACGTGATTGGTCACCAGGGCGAGCATCGCACCCTAGCGGCATTTGTTCTTGCTTCCATTGTGGGAAATTTCACTCCAGGTCAAGAAGCAGCACTGCAAGGAAATTTGGTATCAGTATGTCTGGAGCAACTGAGTGATGCCAACACACTGCTTCGCCAATGGTTGGCTCTTTGCCTGGGTCGCCTTTGGACCAACTTTCCTGCAGCTCGTTGGTGTGGAGTGCGGGATATTGCACATGAGAAGCTGTATACTTTGTTGACTGATACAGTTCCAGAGGTAGAGTAATTTTTAGGAGTTACAGGAAAACCTCATTAATGCTATCTCACGAGGGAATGGTGCAAATGAGGTAATCGAGTTTCTTGATGATACCTATTTCATTAGATAACTATTATATACAAGACTTATATCCCAAATTTTAGCTGCAGAACCTATATGGGGTCTGTGGTGTGCGACTTTGAAATATTTATTGCTCCACTGCCTGCAAAGGGGAAAACAATTATTGTTCAAGGTAATTGTGCTTTGGGTAAAATATTTAGCGACCCATGTGCAGATGGTTCCATTCAAAGCGAATTCAGGCAAGCATTACAATTCCGCAACACCATATTATGTAAAAATTTGTATCAAACTCTCAGAAGTGTGGGTCAAACAATAGTTTTTATGATCCTCTTTATGTGGATTAACCCAATCATGTACACTAACCGGGATTTTTCAAATTTATTTCTCAGCAGCCTTGGAGGGCCCACTGATTCTTGGCTTAAAAAGACCCCCATTGTTGTCCTCATTCTGCAAGCAAAATGGAATTAAAATGAAATACTTTTGAGAGAAACTGGGTCAAGGGTTACAATCAATAACAGCTTTTAACATTGGTGCATTATGATATTCAATGGCGTAAGTACATTGCTATGATAGCGCTGTTGAACAGCTTTCCAAGTGTACCATTTACATCCATGTAGCATTGAAAGCTTCGAAACTACAAAGCACAATAAAAGTTGCATCTAAAAAGCAGAGCTTGTCAAATGTTCAGTGACCTCCTGTTCAGGTGTAGGTGGCATGAGTGAAGTATTAGTCCACCATAGGTTGTAATAACATGACACCTTGCAATGTACAAGTTTGAAGCAATTGGATGAAAGATTATTTTTCAATGACCCACGTATCTTTTTAAAAGCTGTATTTTGAGATTTACCATGGCCTGGCATGTGCCCCCGCGAGCATAAAGATGGAGACGGCAGGCCCTTTTTTGACCTTTCTTTATCCGACTCAAATTAATGAACTATTTTTTGGACCGAGTTTGCTGCTTTAAGCGTGTGTCCGTGTATTTATGACAGTATATTTGATACCGTAATTGCTGAGATTGACAGAGCAGCCTGCCGAAGGTGACGGCCGGCCGTCTCCATCTTTATGCTCGCGGGTGTACATTATTGCTACTCATTTCTCCATGTATGTCCATGCATTTGAGTCTTTCGGTATATGGCCGAAAGCTGTAAGGCATGTAGCTTTATTAAAATATTGAAGGTATGGATGTTAAGAAGCCCACTAATATAAGGAGGCATTTTAAGACCCTTGAACTTGGTCTTAATGAGGTTTTCCTGCTTTTAGTGGAAGAAATTTCTAAGTGATAACTTGCAGGTGAGAGCCTCAGCTGTATGGTCTCTTGGGACATTCATCAACAGTGTGACAGAAAGAAGTGAGCATGCCAACAACATTGACCACTCAATTGCTATGACACTTGTGAATGTGGTTACTACTGATGGCAGCCCATTAGTCCGAATGGTAAGGTCAAAGCTGGATACCAGTAAAACAATCATATTAATTACTGTCATTTCAGGAATTGGTTGTGGCATTGCAATGGGTAGTACTTATTTTTGAAACTTCATTTGTGGCTGTGGCTGCTCATTTGCAAGAAGAGGAAGAAAGACTGGAGAATAGCTATCAGCTGACTGTTGGACCTGATAGCACCTTACCAAGGGCTAGCAGTCGTGAACGACGTAGTCCCATGGCTCCCTTAACCCCCAGTTTAGAAGTCCCACTTCCTCCTGCAGAGTTGCTTCTGCCAGGAGGCACCTCAGGTGTTTTTGATCGCATAAGAAAAGTAGCATCAGCGTCATCCATTGCTAACATGGTATACGGATCACTTCCTTCATTACCTAGTTTATCATTTGGTAGCATCTACCTAAAGCTGTGGCAAGGCTTACTAAATCTGGAGCGTGACCCCAGTCCAGATGTGGCCCAGTTGGCCAAAACTGTTGCAAACTATGTTCGAGCTAAAGTAAGTATTTGTTAGATGGAATCTTGCAGGTACTAAATAAACTGCACTGTATTTCAGGCCAAAGATGCTAATTATAAAGAGGAGACAAAATCTACAAGTTCAACGTCTTCACCCATCTTCACTGTGTGAGTGTGTACAGACACTGCTAAATTCAGAATGCTTGCTGTTGGAAGTGAGTCTTGGCAAAACCCTGGTGATCATTAAGAACAGGGTGAAACGAGTTATTTAAAAGCCCAATAAGAAAATGACGGTTACTGTCATAATATATTGCTAGCAAGAGTAAGCAAGGGGATACTCATTTACTATCCCCCATGGCCTGATAATAATTTATGGGAAAACCCATTATGAATTTAATTTGCATATTGCACCTTCAGAAAGTTTTGTTTTTGTGCCGTGACTGAAGCATGTTTCTAACCGTTTGTTTTGTAACAGGGGTGAATCCCCTCCGCCAAATGGACGGAGGAGTACATCAACACATTCACATCAGAAGAAGCTGTCTCACAATACTGTAAAGTGTTCCTTAGCTCATGCCAATTACATTGATTACTCACGAGTTTGTATTTCAGAGTCCAGAAGAAGGTGATGATATAGTGACAATTCGACACCCCATTGTGACTACTACCTTTTTGGAGCGAAGTTGTCAGTATTTTGCTCAACCAATACTCAAGTACCTTGAAGAAAGTGACTCAGAAAGTCCTGGATTTTATGAAAGGGAATGGAGGTATAGTTGGCATGAGAAAATATGCTTTGCATTTTATTTTGATATGCAGTCATGTGGCTCGCTCCAGAGCAAAATTATTGTGATGAGTATAATTTTAGATCACTGTGTTACCAGTCTCCAAAGGGCCAAGAATTGTATCCTGCACCCGGCGCTGCGATTTTGATGGCCTCAATGACAGGTGCTAGGTTCATTGTAGGAGAGGCAGTGCTTGAGATTGTCAGACAACAGTCCTACCTTAAATTGACACAAATTCAGTACATCAATAGTCAGGTTTGTCTTGGGCTGGGCTAGGCTCCCACAATAATTGGCAACTCCCCTTGTACTTGGCATAAGCTTGTTGCAAATTCTTGTACGGATTTGTTAGCCCATTGCTGCATCATATTCTACACATCCTCCACCAGGTTGGTAAATTGTTGGGGCGTCCTATATTTGTTCCAAAAAAGTTCCTGGAAACCCTTCCAGTCCATCAGGTTCCTTAGGTTGGGGTTGTAGATGGCAAAAAAGCAGGTTCGCCCTGCAGCTTGAATTTAAAACAGTCTTAACTTGTCTTGCCCAGTCCATTGAGAAAGATGTCCAGCAATGTCTTGCACAAAAAGTCTTCACAATATTTTCTGAAGGATGCCCCAAAAAGGTCAGGATGGAAATCATAAGGGCCATGTTCAGGTGGGCTCTTTGTGTAGGCAAGGTCTTGTGGTAGGAGTGGAGTTCTGTCACCAAGCATGGTTGCATGTTGGAAGGAGAGGACTGATGATTTGTTGAGTACGTGTCATATCATAGTGACGCTACAGATTCATTTAATTCATGCTCAATAAGCAGAAGCTGCTGTAATCTGCCATTTTCAAAGCGAAATGTAGCAAGTTGCTACTCAAGGGTACCAAATGCTGTAAGTGATCAGACTCATCAGATAAACTGTGGCATAATATTGCATCCTTCGAACATTACTTTGCATTATTCTAATTGACTAGACCGCGTTCCAACTGACAGTAGAAA
Organism: Catajapyx aquilonaris; assembly: GCA_000934665.2. NCBI lineage: Eukaryota > Metazoa > Arthropoda > Diplura > Dicellurata > Japygidae > Catajapyx > Catajapyx aquilonaris. The sequence goes on along the minus strand of JYFJ02003658.1, from coordinate 10,970 downwards.
GAGAGAAATTCTGGTCATGGCACCATCTTGTTAGTCGGGATTGCTGAACTCCTCCAGTGGTGTTAGCGCGTAAGCTATGCAGTGCAGTGCAATGCTCAATTATTTATAGAAAGAACAAAATGTAGGCAAGCGATATACAGTCGAATCCCTCTATAACGAAATTGAAGGGAACCAAATTTTCTTTCGTTATATGTGAAATTCGTTATATAAAAAACCGCGTGTAAACCTCACTTTTTTCGATATTTAGGCGCTGGTAGCAGGAAAAATAGTTAAAAAATTCTTCCGCCCTAAATTAGATTATCTCACAAAGCACGGCGCAAAGTCGACAACAATAAGCTACAGCAATTCGGCAGATCAGCTAACCCGCCGCACCGGCATAATATGCCCGCCATAATCTCCCATAAGTAGTAGACCCAAAGGGGGAAAGAGGATATGGGTGGGGGAAAGATGATAAGGAAAGGTCAGGCTCTTATCTCCGGTACTAAAAACTGTGACTGAACAAACACCAGAGGACTGCACCAGATGCAGGCCAAAGCCCAGGTTCTCCTTTTCCACTCGAGCCCTCATCCCACCGTTTAGCCACATATGATAAGTCCGTGTACCTGGGAATTCCGCTCCAGATGTGATACGTTTTGCTGCTCAAATTTTCGATGAATTTTCCCAGGTTTTAACCATCTGCCTCCTTCCCTGGGGGGCCACGTGCTAGCAATAAATCCAGTGGGCAGCTCTGAGTCACTGTGCGACAGCCCTCCCCCCCTCCCAAAAGAATCCTTTACCTTCCATTAAGACCCCAAATTATCAACTTTTGGACGGAATGTGTGAAAAAAGCTTGAATCCTGAACACACAGCTGGTGATTTATGGCCCAATTTGCCAACTTCCGCCCTTTTTCGACCGAGAGGTGGGACTGGAGGAGCGAGATTTTTTCGTTATATGTGAACCGAAACCGAAAATCCTTTCGTTAAAACTTAAAAGCGGATATTTTAAACATTGGTTTATATGGGGCCTCTGACGGTCACAAAGTTTCTTTCATTATAAGCGGATTTTCGTTATATCCGGATTCGTTATAGAGGGATTCGACTGTACATATATTTTTAGAAGTTCCATACTCAACTCACCCGATAGCCTGGAGAATTGGTATTGGCATCCTGACTTCTAAAAGGGGAAATACACCACTTGAGAGATGAAACGCCAATTACCACGCGCCCACCAAGTACTAAGGTGAACCCAAAAGGGGCAAAACAGCACAATGCTGACCCCAGAATCTTGGCCACCCTGTTATATGTCCAGAGGAAATACATAAGCATTTCTGATGTAAAAATTTAAAATTTACCCCGTGAATGACCTGTTAGGTCTTTAGGGGGTGGTGGATTACCACCATTGGTATTTTTTTGGAGCGTGTTAAGATGAAATCTTATTAGTGTACTCCAGGGTTTGTAGGAGGGGATGTGCAAAGTGCATGTGCGCTGTCGTTAATTGGTCATTTTGTGAACTCCCCCGGGTGGCTTAGTCTATCGGAAATTGCCACCCGAAACGAAGTCAGAGATGGCCCAACTCTGCACGAAAGAAGGTGGGAACCCCGGGTGGGGATTGAACCCGGGACCTTAACTTCCGTGGGCGCGCACGTTACCGCGGCGCCACTCCGTCTCCCTGATTTCTGATGTGACAGGGTGTATAAGGGACCCTGAGAATGAGCTGAACATGACAACATTTCATAATTTAGAGTAGCATCCAATTTGAGTACGCTATATTTCCTTGTTAAATCACTGTTGGTTTTTTTCTTCTTCAGATACTTGCGCAATGCGCGGTTGAGGCGGCAGGCCCAATTGGAACAGAAAAGGGCTGTGGTAGGACGAGTGGATGATCACATATTTTCAAGCCGTAATCAGAATGTTCCCTGTGTGGTACGTTTTCATCCATATGAGCCGCACTTGGCAGTGGCAGACAAGGACTCATTCAGGTGACCACAATCAGCCATCCACATTACACATGAGAGTTGAACACCCTCTTTGAAACTGCAGCATATGGACATGGGAGAATGGTCAACGTTTGTCACATCACACTAATACCAATCCAAGAGGAACACGCATAACAGCCATGGATTTTGTCAATGCCCATGATGTCCCACTCTTGATGCTAGGCACAGATGATGGTGCTATCCGCATATGGCGCAACCTTGTGCCCAATGCTGGGGCAAGTTCAGAGTTAGTCACTGCCTGGCAGGCCATGCCTGAGTTGGCTAGCTCAAGAGGTGAGTGATAAATGCCATTTAACAAGATACACGAAGTTGTCTTAGCTTCTCTCTCAGGGTCAGGCTTGGTCCTTTCTTGGGAGCAGTCATCACAGCTTCTATTGGCTGCCGGGGACATGCGAGTTGTGAGGGTATGGGACTTAGAACGACAATTGCGACTTCTTGACATTCCCACTGGTGCCGACAAGTGTGTTACCTGCTTGTCCTCAGGTAGGTGCCAATAAAATTAATTTGTCCATAATTTGTCATATTGACAGGTATTTGCAGCTGACCACAGCACTTCTTTCATAGTGAAAGAGCTTATCTTTTATAGCTATTTTCAAATTCAGAACCTTACATAGCAGTTGTGTAGAAATCCAGAACTGTGTATAAGATAAAATTGAAGAACAGAATGTACAGGGTGGGCGAAAAGTCCCAGGACACCTGGCTTTTTTTGCCTGCATAACAAAATAATCTGTGCATGGAAAATGTGTCGGAGATGCTGGTGTAACATCTTCTGGACACTGACGGAACTGTTTGATGAGGGGAGACATCTGACGACCCCCAACAACACCCACAATAAATTAACAATGTTAACAGTGCATGATGGCGGATACGAGCGGGTTCACTGTGGAGGAAAGACTTGTGCCTACTGTGTGGGTCCACGAGAGGCCTCATACGGGAAAGAACCTAACGCACATCATGCAGGATATCAGGGCTCGTTTCGGTAAGGTGTCACCGAGAAGTAACTTGTTCAAGTGGGAGAAAAAAGCATTTAGCATGTGAAATGTGAAAGACGGGAAGCGTGAAAGACACGTCCCTTGCTAAATGCTTTTTTCTCCCACTTGAACAAGTTACTTCTTCTCAGTGGCGCCTTACCAAAACGAGCCCTGATATCCTGCATGATGTGCGTTAGGTTCTTTCCCGTATGAGGCCTCTCGTGGACCCACACAGTAGCCACAAGTCTTTCCTCCACAGTGAACCCGCTCGTATCCGCCATCTTGCACTGTTAACATTGTTAATTTATTGTGCGTGTTGTTGGGGGTCGTCAGATGTCTCCCCTCATCAAACAGTTCCGTCAGTGTCCAGAAGATGTTACACCAGCATCTCCGACACATTTTCCATGCACAGATTTGTTTTGCAGGCAAAAATAGTCAGGTGTCCTGGGACTTTTCGCCCACCCTGTACAAACTTTTGTAACCAATTTTCAAAGGCTGACTGGGAGTTCTAAGCCTGCAGTGTTGACAGGAAAGAACTTGAGAAGGTTTATAATGTACCCAGCATATGGGAGATCCTCAGGGGGCAGTTATCTACACAAACCCAGTTACACATGAGCCTAATTAGCCAGTGGTATATTGTAATTCCATACTGCAATCACTGGTACCAGGTGATTTGAATTCTTGTCTAGCAGATATACTTTACCCAAATCCCTACTGCTTCACGCGCCCCAAAAATGTGGAGGGGTGGGGTAGTAAACCAAATGTGATAAAAAATCTCAGTTAAGATTATCTGGACTTTCGAATTGATAATTTTAATTTTTAATCGTAACCATGGAGCTAGGATGACACCAAAGTTGAAGTTAATTTGACAGTTAACCCTGGAACCATGACGTGGGATCTTTTAGGGCGCCAAAGGAAGTGAAAATGTAAAATGAATCGCAATGAGTGACCTTGAAACGCTAATGACCTGAAACTCCTTGTATTCCTCAAAAAAAACCTTCCTTTCATGGATCAAATCCGGTTTCATAATTTTCACGCGTACCAAAATGGAGATAAGTCGTTGAGGACCCCACGTCACGGTTCCCGGCATATGCGAAAGAAAACTCTCCGCTACAAGAATGAACTGTTGCCATTTAAAAAAAGTAAATAACAGGAAGTGCATGTTTATTTTGAATTAGAGATCATTTTAGGCATTGTGAAAGAATGATTGCATAATATGCAATTATAGTCAATACATTGAAAAGTAGGCTACTATATAAAAATTAATGAAAATTAAAATATGGCATGGGGTCCTAAAGGACCCCACGTCATGGTTAACGTCACTTTCAGGCACATCACCATTGAAGGGTTAACAACTGAAACAAATATTACACTTTGGACAGTGAATTTCTGTGGCGTCTGGTAATAATTCCTGTCACTACGTTAATTTGTTACATAGCAGGACATTAATTTTAATGGTGAACCTGAGGGACCACGCAAACCCAAAGACTGCATTGAAATTAATTACAAAATATTTGTCACTGAATTTTAAAACGTTTTTTTCATGTCTTGCAGAAGTGAAATTATCTGTACATTTTTAAATGAAGGGACATTTAAAGCCATTTCACATTAATTGAATTGATATTTTTATCGTAGCACGTTTGACTGAGGTCTAAATACACAATGTCATCACATTTTCATTTATTAATAAATAACAATGTTAAATGTAGTACCGCAAAGTGTAGCAATTTCTGAAAATGTATATGATACAGTATAAACATTTTCAAATTCAGTGACAAATTTTTGTACTTAATTTCAATGCAGTCTTCGTGTTTGTGTGACCCCTTAGATGGATCATTAAAATTAATGTCCTCCTACATAACCAAATAACGTAGTGACAGCAATATATTATTACCATACCCCACAGAAATTCACTGTCTGAAGTGTAATCATATTGATAACTGTCAAATTAACTTTAACTTTAGTGCCATCCTAGCTCCATTGTTATTATTAATAATTATCAATTCTGAAGTCCAGACAATCTTAACAGATTTTTTATCACAATTTGTTTACTGCCCCACCCCTCCATTTTTTTGGGGCGCATGTAGTAGTTGGAATTTGGGTAAGGTAATATGCAGAAGTTAAATGTTAGTAGTGGTAGAGTTTTGTATGCATTGGAGCAGAAACTAATCTTGCACGTGCACTACAGAGATCAAAAGTAGTGTGTAGGTTGAGGTTTGAAAAATAACAAACATCTTACGTATAGGCACAATTTCTTTTGTTTTTAGCATTCACAGTAATTATTTTCACAATCCATTTCAGGTAATTCTTTAGTAGTAACAGGGTGTGGCGATGGTTCTGTTCGTGTATTTGACCGGCGGCTGCAGTCAGCTGCAAGTCGAATTATGACCTGGCGGGAACACTCAAGCTGGGTTGTAGATGCCCATCTTCATTCTGATGGTCGATCCATCACATCTGGATGGTGAGTGCTAAATGAGAATGCCATGGCCATTATTAGTGTCTAAAAACATTTATAATCCAGTGTGTCAGGCGATGTGCGATTCTTTGAGATGGGACGAGCAAATGCAGCAGCAGTCTGCAACACAACTGATGGCATGACTGCCATGAGTGTTCATCCACATGCACAAATGTTTGCATGGTAAATATCATCTCAATATCAAAATTGAGCCCTATTTTGTTTAGCTTCTCTCTTGTTACAATAAATTTACCAATATGGTCATTTCTCTTGCAGCAGTTCAGTAGGACAATTTATAGGTGTTTATGGAGAAAAGGGGCTGCAGCTCAACTCCGTGAAATACCATGATGGTTTTATGGGGCAGCGCATTGGGCCAGCTCGTTGTCTTAGTTTTCATCCCCACCGGATTCTTTTAGCTGCTGGGAGCGTAGATTCTTTCGTGTCTGTTTATGGCCTGAGACGATGATGATGTGATGGCCAGTTATGGAATTTAAGAGATTTTATTATGCACGAATCAAGCTTCAGTGATAACTTATCTAGGTCAATAGCTTTGAGAGCTGAGATTTATGGTTGATTTTATTGTATTCAACTAGTCCACCCCATGCTAATGCACATGTGCTTGGAGGGTAACAGCATCCTATTGACCCTAGATTTGTAATGGCCTTGCAATTACTAGACATGATGCAAGGTGGGCGTATGTAAGGAAACACATTTGAGAATTTCCTTCTGTAGGGGCATGTATGATTGAAGCCTGTGTTCACAAGTGACAGTTGAAGTATGGTGTGTGTAATTTTAGGCTTCTCTCTTGTTAGAGAGGGCTAGATAGCTGTTGCCTTCCTTCCTACCTTCAATTGTTTGCTGATTATACATAACACACTATGTGCCTGGTAATTTAGGGAGATTCTAATATGCAATTTTGTATTGTTGGGTTCAGGAAGTTTTCAAGCATTTGTGACTGTAAGTTGCCCTAACATGAGGTAGTCATTATGCCCTTGCCTCTCAAGTCTGGACCAAAGGGTGAAACAGTTGTCTCTGCCAACACATTATGTAGCCAAAACATTCAATAACTGGGAATACTAAAGTGCCCAGAACTAATATCTCTGATGTGATATGTCATGTCTTGTCACATGCTGCTATCAAGCAAAAAAGGATGACTTTTGCCTAAATAGGCACTGTGGTGACTAAAAGCACAATCTCTTTCTTGCAGAGTCCTTCAGAACTCAATGGTACAAGGGACAGAGGAGTGTCATAAGCCCATGAAGCTTATAATCACATGATCCCAGTATTATTATTATTTTTTTTTCATTTTAGGTGAATCATTACGATAATGGAATATCTATTTCATATTCAGACTTCCACGTCAAGGACAGATATTCTCCTCTTTCATATATGCCTAATCTTTTAGGCAGAGTACAGTATGGTCACACAAGTCATTGTTGCCATCCTCCGTAACTTTTAAATAGGTAGAGATAATCACAAAACAAATTGTATTGCAAAGAGGCAATCATAAAGTTTGCAGTGGACTCTCCCTTTCTCTACTGCATACTCATTTTGAGTGAGAGGTGCCAAATATGTCACGAAATTGTGACTCTAAAAAAAGGAGTACTACTTTCTTGGCTGAGATGGATGTCTGGGGATGTCACCAAAAAAGGTTCTGAATTCAATTCATTTTTGGAGAGCAGAGTAGTTCATTTTCAAAAGAAAGAAGTTAAAATGAACTTTCCTGCAACAATAACATTGCTTCACATGTCTTAAGGTGCCCAAATAATCAGTACCAAATGTGTGATATCAAGCTGCATCTGGAGTCATTGAAAATTCCACCCAAGGCAATCTTCATATGCTGATAAGCAGCGGTCGCTTTGAATGATCACAGACAGATGGCCCTGAGGTAGAACTTTGAAAATTTGAGCCAGTTCTGCACATCATTTGAGAGAGCAACTGTATTAACTTAGTAAGGCTGCTGTAAACAGTCTTGCAGTATTTACGCTTGGACTATGATTTACTGCCTCAATTCAGAACTTACTCACCAAATGTGTGTCCTTACTTTTGGCCCACCCTGCAGTTCCTGTGAATGGATGGTAATGTGTAGCAAATCATGTACATTATTGAGTCATTTATTTTTATGACAGAGTACAAGTACTATACAATATTCAGCGGCAGATGAAATGTCCATAGAACCTCTCAGTATATTTGTCGCACATTCCAACAGCATTTTACTTACCTTACACAAATCCCATAGTCTACATGCACCCCAAAAAAGTGGAGGGGTGGGGTAGTAAACAAAATGTGATAAAAAATCTCCGTTAAGATTATCTGGACTTTGGAATTGATAATTACAATCGTAACAATGGAGCTCGGATGTCACCAAAGTTAAAGTTAATTTGACAGTTAACAACTGAAACGAATATGATTACACTTTGGACAGTGAATTTCTGTGGGGTCTGGTAATAATATATTGCTATCACTACGCTAATTTGTTACATAGCAGGACATTAATTTTAATGATGAACCTGAGGGGGCACACGAACCCAAAGACTGCATTGAAATTAATTGCAAAAAATTTGTCACTGAATTTAAAATGTTTATATCTCGTGTACATTTTCAGAAATTGCTACACTTTGGTGAACTACATTTAAAATTGTTATTTATTAATAAATTAAAATGTCGTAACATTGTGTATTTAGACCTCACTCCAATGTGCTACTATAAAAAATATCAATTCAGTTAATGTGAAATGGCTTTAATATCCCGTCATTCAAAAATGTGCAGATCATTTCACTTCTACAAGTCATGGAAAACACTTTAAAATTCTGTGACAACTTTTAGTAATGAATTTCAATGCAGTCTTTGGGTTTGTGTGGCCCCTCAGGTTCAGCATTAAAATTAATGTCCTGCTACGTAACAAATTAACGTAGTGACGGGAATTATTACCAGACCCCCCAGAAATTCTCTGTCCAAAGTGTAATCATATTTGTTTCAGTTATTAACTGTCAAATTAACTTGAACTTTGGTGCCATCCTAGCTCCCTTGTTACGATTAATAATTATCAATTCTAAAGTCCAGATAATCTTAACGAAGATTATTTTATCACATATGTTTACTACCCCACCCCTCCACTTTTTTGGAGCGCGCGTCGACTACGGGATTTGGGTAAGGTACAAGAGTCAATGCAGGTGATTGAAATTTGTCAGTGTAATGTGCTACATAATGTGTATGAGGGTCAGTCAATGAATTTTCAGCCTGGCATAGAAGGAGTTGACATGTAATGACATGCTGCCACTGAAATGTAGTGGCAATTCTCTAGAACAGCACCTGCAAAGTTTCATTGCAATTGCATCATTCCACTGGGAGTATTGGACACTTAAGATGGTGATGGTGAAAGTGTGGGCTCTTCTAACCATAGGGAATACCCACACCTCAAGCGCCGCGGTTGCTGCTGTCAATTGTGGCTTCGACTGCTCTCCCATCCCACAGATTTGGCTTCCTCTAACTACCATGGACTAGCCCCTATTCCCAAAGATGAAAAAGATCCTGTGTGGGACTCGTGCCAGTGACAGTGCGACACATGAGGCATGGGTGTTCTCCATCATTAGAAGAGCCCACACATTTACCAAGTCAAATGTGCAATACTACCAGTGGAATAATGCAATTGCAATGAAACGTTGTGGGTGCTGTTATAGAGAGTGCCACTGTAATTTAGTGGCAGTATGTTCTTATAATTATGTCAACTCCTATGTCAGCCCGAGAATTCATTGATTGACCCTCATGCCTCTATGAAAATATGGCACTACCAGGAAAGATATTAAGTTATGCCAAGCTCACAACACCAGTGCTGAATCGAATGAAATCATGTCTACCCAGTAACAAATGCAACACAAAAAATGTGTATTATGGCAATACAATGTCTTTTTTTTGTTGGGACCTCAGTGCAAATAAATTTACATTGCACCCAATTTTTATGCTTGATGACAGTTCCTTGGACTGGTACATCAATTGTAAAGCACATTTATTACCAGAACAATAAATGGGATTCACAGGTCTTGTTAGGCTTTTTAATTGACCTCTTCACAACAACCATTCTTGAAGTACAAGTAGGCGTTCACAGGCTCAATGCTTAAGAATGTTTCATGTCCAATACAGTGTATTGGCCTAAGTTGTGTTTCGTTACATTTGAAATTATGTAACCTACTGAATGAGACTTTATTGCAGTGCAGTGACATTGACTGGATACGAAAGGAAAAAGGAGTAGGCTGTATGAAGACCTCGGGGGAAGAACGAACAAGGTCCACTTCAGGTGAAACTGAGATATTCCAATTTTAAATTTCAAAGGCCCATAAGGTTCCATTGTAAATCCCACTTTCGGGGCCTTCCATAGTGACCTATGATCATTACTCCACAACCACGACCAAACCATCATATTGTACACTAGTGAAACTATCTTCTGAGATATGAGGCGCTTAGAACAAAAGTGCCCCAAGTCCATTTTTGCCACTGCCGAGAAACGACCGCCATCAAGCTCATAAGACTACTCCAAGTTGGTCCAAAGTTGGTGTAGGTCCTAATGGACATTTGGCCAGTAGATGGAGTAATCATATTTATGCTCCAAGGAGAATTGCCTCTGCCATGGGGCATTTCAGGTCAATTTTTGTAGCATTACTTTTTTTGGACTTGGGCCACTTTTGTTCTAAGCGCCTCATATGTAACTCATTTTTGACAAAGAGTGGACCTTGATTGTTCTTCCCCCGAGGTCTTCATATTGTGGGCAAGCAAGTGAAATACACTAACAGTCCAAAAAACCAGTTTCCAGATACAGTAAAACTTCCCTAAGTCGAAGTTTTCTATAAGTCGAAGAAAATGATGAGCTCGGTTGGTCCCAATGTAAAATAATAGGAAATAAACTTCCCTAACTCGAAGTTCTCCATATCTCGAAGTGCTGGCAGGGCCTTACGATGGAATGTCAATGCATTTTCAGTCTCCCTAAGTTGAAGTTCATGTTGGCGAGGTACTGGATTTCACTTGCATGCCCACATTATACAGTACAGTCAACTCTATAGATGTAAGAGATTTCAAGGGACCGTGGAAATCAGTATCCTAAATCCATCCTATATCCTATATCCATAGTCGACTGTATTTGGACAATGCATGTCAAGAAGGGCCAAAGGAGAGACAATTAGACCAATTGCCTAATTATGGTACCATCAGTCCAAAAAGAACTTTCCCAGTCATCCTGATGTGTGTGCTGCCCGCTCGACACACACCATGTAACTTACATGGTGTGTGTCAAGCGGCCAGCCCACACGTCAGGATGACTGGGAAAGTTCTTTTTGCACTGTTGATACCATGTTGCACATAGATATGTCTGGACCATGTGATATCACCTGCCAGCTTTCCATAAGACTTGAAGCAGAGCTAGCAAAGAAAGGCATCGCTGGCTGGATCTGAAGTTACGACACCACCAATCACTATCACTTCCATGGACCTCCATTAAGCAGCTTACAGGTTCTCGACCAGTTTCCTGTATTGGGGCCGTCCATAATCCGCGCGGACAAGTGAAGGGGGGGAGGGGGG
>KZ538946.1:48927-59197 GCA_000934665.2 Catajapyx aquilonaris | reverse complement strand
AGGAGGATACCGTGGAAACTGAATTAAATATAATAACAAGTTGAATGAACGAATGTTTATTTAATAATAATGTAATGCAAATAAGGTAAAGAATATACATGTATATATTTAAGCGGTAAGGGTACGTAATTCCGCATAAAGTGTAGAGATGATATTTACACAAAATAATATTCCAAATAATGTGTGACTATTGTCACACATGGATTCCAGTTGCACGCATTGCTGCTCATAATGAATTATTCGTTTATAATTTTATTTCGGGGTTCTATTACGTCCTTGGGTTTTTTGTGTAGGGGATCGGGCACTGCAGCACGTCGGGCCGGATACGTGTTCAAAATATGAAGGCTCTACTTGCAACGGGTTTTGAGATATGCTTGACAGAAAAACGTCCTCTGAACAACAACAACAACAACAACAACAACAATGAAAATTTTCATTGTTGTTTTTGCACGAGGATCTTACTTATAGGGACTATTGTCCCTACAATAGGGACTCTGATCAAACACAGCAAAGAGTCTCACTCATGTCAATCATTTCTAGTGGAGGAGCTGATGGTTCCGTGTTCAGCGGGATGGTGCCTATTGTTATTGGGAGGCTGGCACGTAGCGGCCATGAAGGTTGAGGCGGAGCAACAGTCACCTGAGAAACAAAACTGGTCAGTTGGCATACAGTGCACAGTGCCCAACTAACCGTGAGCTCGTATCCGAGACCAATGATCTTGCAGCCTCCGCCCAAGTCAGTCGGAGGCAACTGCGGCACATAGAACGGCTCACCAGACCAGTCTTTTGTGTACCTCACAGGCAGCGTCCTTCCTCTGATCTTCCCAACTACCTTAGTCAATCGGGTGCTCTTTGTTGTTGCATGGAATTTTATTACCTGCAACCAAAGTGGTTATTAGACATAGCCAGAGTGGACCATTTCGGGATATACTCGCCTGATTCAACACGGCTGACACGGTCACCGCGTTGCCGCTCCGGTTGTCCAGCTCAGCGGCCACCTTCAAGGCCTCTCCAGGTGCATATCCTAATTACTTACATGCAACCATGGCATCGTCGCGGAATGAAGTAGGCAACAGCGCACCATTAAAATAGGGTTAAATATACAAGTGCAAAAAAATAATGCAAATTATTCAAAAACTGCAATTTTTTGAATTCCCGCTCCAAGTACAGCAGCGCCACACCGGGAAAGACCCGCACTTAATTACTCTCAGTGCTTATTAATTAGTTAATAAATATTCATTTATTATTATGATAAATATTATGAGACATGATTTTATTTGCATATTAAATTATGCGAAAGTAAACCCGAATTTTTGAAGTCCGCTGTTGGCACCACTGTCCCCGAGATCGAACGCCAGCCGGTGTTCTATTTCGCTCCGAGTTCTATTTTTGCCCCGGGGTCGCCCCCTACGACCTTCCCGCCCCGATCGTCGCCCCCGGGCCGAACAATAAGACACAGCAGGGGTACAGCAAGGTACGTACCACCCCAGGGGCGGCCCCTGGTTTCGCCATATTATGGCCATTGAACTGTCATTCTGACCTTTAGATCAGATTTTGCCAATTTTTTAAAAATTTTTTAAGAACTTATTAGGATTAAATTAACATCAACTAACCCCCGTTAGCAATTAAACTAACTAGTGTTCTGCCTCTGCTTGTCAAGTTTGTGAATAAGTAATACCGGAACATAGTTGCAGGTGTGAGGAACCGAAAAAGGTCATGGGTCAGGGTCATAAACTTCTGGTGACCATCGGAGTGGTCACTGTTGCTGTCGCCATCCCAGCGACCTTATACTTGTACCGGCGACGTGCCCTGAAGTCGACCGATAACGACCCGTCAGCAGCTCAGGCGATAATGAAGTTTCTAGAGAAGGCAAGGCTTGTAGCGTCAGGCAGGAAATTGTGCACAAAATTTGGCAAACAAATTAATTTGGATTATTACAGTTTTTTAGCGGATACCGGATGGCATCAAAGGAGCCGCAGCAGGCGAAGAAGAAGCGGTTGAACGAGGCCGAGACTATCCTGCGAGAGAAGTTTGGATACGGATTCAGCGAAGGTAATTATTACACACCCTCAGACGATACTTGTTCTTACCGATTGTTACTTCGCAGAGGGCGAGATGCTTCAGGTCGACCCGGTGACAAAGGAGCTGACGGAGAATCCGTTTCAGTTCGAGGTGAAGAAAGGCGACAACGAGTTCAACGAGAAGCACTACTCGGAGCTGGGAGAGGTTCGTCGTATTTGTTTCTCCTGATTGGATTTACGTTGATTGTCACCTTGCGATTGTAGGTCGTGACGGATTATGTGTATGAGCTGCTGGAGACTGAAGCTGGGTTGCAGCGACTCCGCTTTCCGCCCACCGAGCCGGAGAAGAGGCAGACGTTTGTGTTCGCCAGCCCTGATGCGCTGACCAACCCGGACTTCTTAACCATTGTTGTGCATGGGAGTGGGTTCGTCAAGGCCGGACAGTGGGCCAGGAGGTAAGCTGCTCCAAACAGCTACGATTTCAGTGCTTAATTGTGTTTATTAACCAGGCTGATTATAAACGACTGTCTCGACACTGGAACCCAACTGCCGTACATCAAGCGGCTGTTGTCGATGGGCAGCGGTGTGATTGTCACGAACAGTAATGACAACACTAGGCCGACCGATGATGGCGGGAAGGTGAAGATCCGTGAGAGCGAGAGTCCATTGAACCACATCATCTACGTGTGGAAGAACTTTGTGCAGAAGTCGCAGGCGCAGAACGTTGCCATTGTGGCCCATAGCTACGGAGGAGTCCTCACTCTTCAGCTGGTACGTCACATGCACATCCGACAGTGTCACGGAGATAATTTTGTGTTCTTATCCAGGCCGAGCTGTTCCCTGAAGACTTCATGAAGCGGGTGTTTGCCATCGCCTTCACCGACTCTGTACATGGCATGACGCTTAAGAGAAGCCAGGACAATATCCTGGGGCACGTGAGGAAGGTACGACACAGCAAACATGTTCCATACAACCTGTAACATTACTCTGAATTTAAGGTGTCCAAGAACTGGGTGTCCGTGAACGACCCGCTGGACACGCAGTTGATGACGTCCGAGTGGGACATCACCCGAGTCTCAGCAGGAACCAACATCCATGAACTGACATCGTCATCTTGCATCCACTCGCTGTTTGGCTTCATAAAGCAGCGGAAGGACGACTGGGAGATTGAGAAGCTGGAGGCTCAACGAGTGGAAGAGATGGGGAAGTTGGCCCAGGAAATGGCTGAGAAGACGCAGAAGCTGGAGGAGGAGGTTGCAAGGAACGCCAAGGAGGAAGTGGAAAAGAGAGCGGAAGAGGAGGCAAGGTTGACTGAAGAACAGGCCAAGAAGGAAGCAGAGAGGAAGGCCGAGGAAGCAAAGGAGAAGAAAATTGAGGAAGAAAAGCGCGCCAAGGAGGCAAAGGCCGACGAAGCATTTGGAAAGATCGAGAAAGTGGAGATGGGCGGTGGAGATGCCGATCGTCCAAATATGACCCCGCTGAAGAAGGAGCAGCCGACAGTGGTCATCTCGGAGGAGGAAGACGACGAGGATGAGGAGGAGGATGAGGAGGAGGAAGAAGATGAGATGGTCGAGAAGCGAACTCCTGTCTCGACTGGACCTCAGGCTCAGGAAGAGCTGTGAGATGTTGTTCGCATCAGTATGTTTTTCTAGTCCTGGTCGACTGAACTAGGTACCTGTCCCGATGCTTTTTTATAAATTGGAAGTGCCTTTAGAAACTGGAGGTTGTTTGACGTTGCGGTTTAGTTTTGGGGGATGTTTGACCACATCATGCCCCGTTTCATTTGATATTTTTGTAGCTAGGCCTGTGCATGTTGAGCTAGTCCCCAGCCCTCATTAAAAAGTGTACGGATCTGTTTTGTCGCAAGGCCGTGTGTGAAAGTGAAGGAGCAAATTATGTACCTGGGAGTTCCTAATAAAAAAACCGTAAGTGCGATAACCATTGAATTTAATTGCAATGACATGCTGGCAGTGAGCATGATATGTGCGTACGTCACGAGGGAAGTGTACCTGAATTCTTGACCAAGATTTCTGTATGCATAAGTAACGAGTCCAACCTTGATTGTATAAAAACCAGGATATGATTAACTCTTGGTACAACTAAGTGCATTGCGATTGGTTACGATTGGTCAGAATATGCTGCTTGCCAGCTTTGCCTGTAACGATCTGGAATAATTGCAGCAATTTTTAACTTCAACGTCACGTACCAACTTTAACGAGGGGGTACTCACTCGACTGTAAAATGTACACCGGAGTACCAAATTCAAGGAGTACCTAAGGAGTATATACAACCTTTGACCCCCCCTGAAAGCATGTAAGCCTCGATCGACATGATTTCTTAAAAAATGGATTTGAATAATAATAATAATGAAAAAGTCAGATGATGAGTATAAAACGAGGAGAGGTTTTAGTACTCGTGCCTGCATAAGGCGCATGAGGATGCTTGGTGCGACATTGTGTTTTTCTGTGCGATGACTGATGACTGCGATGATGACGATGTGATGATTAGAGCCAAAGAGAGTGAGAGAAGCGAGGTGAAAAAAAAAAGAATAAATTAAGTCTTCATAGTTTCTGCTCATGGTAACAAGTAAATGCTTTGCCGTTTTGCACTGATCACCAGCCATATTTTGTGTTGTAAAAATAGGGAATCCAAACCGAAAAGGAAGAAGTGGCGGGGAAAACTGGAGAAGCAGCGAACATAATGGTTTGTGATAACATACTGTATAATGAATATGCCTTTTTTTTTACTTAATATAACAGAAACACAAATTATCACATTCTTTTACTTAACACACCAATAAGGCTATAAAAAAATGTAACGTAAATCAAATCTTTTATGGGGATTGTTGAATTTTGTGGCGCCCTTTCTTTGTACAATGAGTACATGCTGGAGAGAGTGTCAGTATCGAAGTAGCGCAGTGGTCTAGTGGTTAAGACTCTCTCTTCGTAACCCGAAGGTTGAAGGATCGAATCCTGAAAAAGGAAGACTTCGTTTCTTTTTTATCGCTATGGACCCTTTCTCGCTGTTACTTCATCTCTAATTTCACATTTATTTCTCTTTGAAGTGCATCTGGTAAATAGGCTAGACCCTTCCAACACACACACTCTCGTTGCACCAGAGCGTGGCTCTGTGGTAGCGCGTCAGACTCTCAATCGGGAGATGCGGGTTCAAATCCCGAATCTCCACGGTTGATGAGTCAGAGAAAAAAAAATTTGCAGCCGACATCTCTGGCCAAGATGGCGACTGTTTCGCAGTTTCCCCAACACTTCTTCAGAGGTGTTAGAGGAGCAGCGAAGAAGGGGGGGAGGGGTAGAGAGGGGGAGGAAAATGGGGGAGGGGAGAAAGTTTTTTTGGAAATTTTTAAAACACCTACTTAATGAAAACACCTACTTAATGGGAGGGGGCGGTCACTTTTTTCGAAGAAAAAAAGTCTTTAATATAATCATTCAAAAATTGAAGAATTCAGGTTTGTGTGGGCCGTCCCCCACCCTACCACTGCCCAAGTGGGTGCATTTACCTTATACCCGGGAGTTCCATTCTCAAACCTATCACCCCTCCAAATATTTAACCCTACAATTTAAACTATAGGTCCAATAAAATCACCAGCACATGCAAATCATTCGGCACATTTTTTAGGTCATTTTCAATGGTTTGTTGCAGCCTGACCTTTGACCTGAAAGGCCCTAATATTAGGTTTTTGGTCAGGGGCCAGGTCCCAACTCGGTCTCCATCTGTCGGGTCTCTCGTAATGAGACTGTACAGAGCACAGTACATATAGATATACAGTACGGTATATCTCTCTCGATGTGAACAAGTATGCCCCTAGCCAAATGTATAGCAGTCCCAGTTGGCTGGTATCAGTAGGAGGCGAGTGGTCACCTCCTTCGGGTCATCAGGACGGTCATTCGGCATCACCTTTTCGTGGCATTGCTCTTTGGATTAATAAAATAATAAATCCCCACCCGCTTCTGCTGTGGGTGGAGATGCGCATATCGTCGACGCGGCTTTAGATAGGAAAATTCTTGTGTAGGCTTGTTGACCTTCCTGTCTCTTTGACCTTACATATTCTCCCCATTCCACCCCCGCCCAGCTAGTATAGGCTAGTAGGCTAGGCGCTAGGGACATACTTGTTCACATCGAGAGAGATATACTGTATATCTGTGTACTGCGCTATGTACAGTCTCATTACGAAAGACTCGACAGATGGAGACCGAGGTAGGGCCTGGCCCCTGACCAAAAACCTAATATTAGGGCCTTTCAGGTCAAAGGTCAGGCTGCAACAAACCATTGAAAATGACCTAAAAAATGGGCCGAATCATTTGCATGTGCTGGTGATTTTATAGGACCTATAGTTTAAATTGTAGGTTTAAATATTTGGAGGGGTGATAGGTTTGAGTGTGGAACTCCCTGGTATAAGACAAATGTATCCACAATGGGGTGCGTAGGGTGGACAACACAAGCGAAGCCACTTGATCATTTAATTGACTTTTTATATTTATGACTTTTTTCATCGAAAAAAGTGACCGCCCCCTACCATTAAGCAGGTGTCTTAAAAATTTCAAAAAAAAATTTCTCCCCTCCCCCCTTTTCCTCCCCCTCTCCGCCCCTCCCCCCCCCTCTCTTCGCTGCTCCTCTAACACCTCTGAAGAAGTGTTGGGGAAACTGCGAAGGAACAGTCGCCATCTTGGCCAGAGATGTCGGCTGCAAATATTTTCTTCTGACTTATCAACCAAGGAGACACGGGACTTGAACCCTCATCTTCCGATTGAGAGTCTGATGCGCTACCACAGAGCCACGCTCTGGTGCAACGAGAGTGTGAGTGTTGGAAGGGTCTAGCCTATTTACCAGATGCACTTCAAAGAGAAATAAATGAGAAATGAGAGATGAAGTAACAGCGAGAAAGGGTCCACAGCGATAAAAAGAAACGGCGTCTTCCTTTCAGGATTCGATCCTTCAACCTTCGGGTTACGAAGAGAGAGTCTTAACCACTAGACCACTGCGCTACTTCGATACTGACGCTCTCTCCAGCATGTACTTATTGTATAAAGAAAGGGCGCCACAAAATTCAACAATCGCCATAAAATATTTGATTTAAGTTACATTTTTTTAAGCCTTATTAGTGTGTTATAAGTAAAAGAATGTGATAATTTGTGTTTCAGTTATATTAAGAAAAAAAGACATATTCATTATACAGTATGTTATCAGAAACCATTATTTTCGCTGCTTCTCCAGTTTTCCACTCCGCTTCGTCCACCCTTTTCTCCCAACCTGACATCTTTTCTCCAACTGAACCTGCGTTACTGAGCTAGTCAGGGTGTGACCCGAGGTCAGGGATCACGCAATGTATTGCACTGTATAAAGCATATACAATATACATATATACCTACCAGCTGTGTCCTTTCTGAAGATTTGGAAATGGCCACCCTATACCTGCTACAGAAGGTCTAAAAAGGGAAATGTCCACTAGAAGAAAATGATAGCTTCCCACACACGAAGAGCATCCACTCTCACACTCGTCAAAAACAAACCAAAAAGGTGTAAGAAACTGCGTATGTCAAGAGTGGTATGTTCCCAAATCATTCCGTCCGCAGTACGCCACCCCCATCATCACAAGATGTTTCTCTCGAACTGATACTTCAAGGGGCACTCTCTCAAAAGCAACGTGTATCCATGGTGCTGGCCAACCTCCCTCTGCACACCGCCATTACTCGTAATTGACCTGGAATCTCAATGATGAAGAATTTATTTGAGGGATAATTAAAAGGCTCTTTATTAGCAAGCTTGTTTTTGTTTTTTCTGATCCATAGATATGGGCACAACACGCATTATATGAAAAAAGTTAATCTGCATAATCGCACATACGAGATGTAGATTCTGCCAGGTATGATGGTGCTGCAATATTCCTTGGAGCGTTCTTCTCTGGATTTCTTGCTCCTCCTCCAGGCGGTTTATGTGAACAGGAGCTGTGTCCTGCATCTGAGGAAGAGAACAGATAGTTGTGAAACTATTGGCCATCGCCTACTTTATAGAGACAGAGACATTAAATAGCGATCCTTCAACCTTCATGTTACGAAGAGAGCGTAGCTGCTCATGTTGAAATTTTGAAAAACAACTGAGATGTGAGAGCACATGGCATCAGGTGATCTGGCGTTGAATGACCCGGAAGCGACCCCGGAATTATCCTGGGTGGACCGTGGGAAACCACAGAAAACCACGGTCAGGGTCGCCGGTCCCGGGATTCGAACCCAGGACCTCCCGATGAGCTGTCAGGCTCCTTAACACCTAAGCGAACCTGCTTCGGTAAATCAGCAGAAGTGGCCCATCCTTGCCACTCATTTCGGTCTCCAGCTGCATTCACCAGCTGTTCCTGGACTCTGAGGACCCACTGTTGGCATGGCTGCTGGATCCCAGCTTCAGACCACCATGGCTCCTCGGCAGGAATCCTGATCCAGACTGGACAGCAGGTGTGGATGCCGCAGTGACCTTGACCTCTCCAGCCAGCGGCCTCTGTTACTACACCCTTTTGGTCTTCCGTGCTGCAGCAGACATCACTTCTGATGGTGGATGGTCATTCAACTGACAGCCAAGGCAGAAAAGTCAAAGGGTCACCCTCTCCTGCATACAGTCCTTCCTGAAAATACACACATTTAACATAGTCTCCACCTCATATTTCAAATGTCATCTGCACATCCCCCCCGATGGTATCTCCACCTTATCGTGGTGGGGGGGGTTTGAGTTTCTCCCGTGACCCCAAGAGCTATGCCGGCGGTAGCTTCGTCTACTGGTAGGGCCACCCAAGCCGGACAGGTCTTTGGGATAGGAGACAGACTAAGAGAGATGCCAGTCTTTCCTCTCTTCTTTTTTCCTCTTCGTTTCTCTCTCCATCTGTCCCACCTTTGCTTCTTCTTTACAGCCAGATAGCCATAGTTGCTTTGGCTTCTTCCAAATAAACTCAAACTCATCTGCACATTACTTTTGGTTGAAATGTATCCCTCCCCATTACTGTCATCATCTGGACCATGAAACATCCTCCAGCAGCATCTAAAACAGACAAGCAGGACGCATTAGATCATACGAATCACTCAGAGTCTCACATGTAGTCATATTTTTTAAAATATCGGTGCAACAATAGTGCCAGACAATGTGGCCAAATTCTGATGTGCACTGCTTGATTCTGAAGGGGTCATTTCGCCCAGCTTGTGACGACAATTGGGAAAGTCATACCCCCTCGCAACAATGGGGCGTTGAGAGAGGCGGTCATGACAAGGGCTCTTTTGGGGGGAGCCACAGCTGCCCCGCACTTGACAACTACACATCTGGACCCCTCAATATTTTTCCAATGGATTTAACCCCCTCTTTTGTGTGTCCATCCCTCAGAAGTGGTGATTAGCAGCCTCTCTTTTACAGTGTTGCTACCAGGGGTGTGATATAACCATCCTGCAGAGTGTGATATGGATCTATTGTCGGAAAGTTATGACCGGAACTCCACACCCATTTTAGGCGTCGCTGCCACCCACGCCCCCAACACACGCAACAACAATATGCACCTTCAAACATCCCGGAAATCCACAATTCCAAAGGGCTGGCCAAATGACCAGCGCAGCTTCACAATATTATGTAACTTCCATTGCTTATTGTATTCAGAGCGTGATTACAGCTCGATCGCGACCTTTTTGGGTCAGAGGTTACCTTCACTGTGGATGACACGAAAATGGGATCAACTTTATGAGCATTGCTCACACCCCAATCAGGCTTCATATAGTTCAGCTGGTTATGTACGATGGTGCACCACGGGGCAGAGCTACGGGCAGAGCACGGGGCAGGCCCACGGGCCAATAAGAAGCACCAGGGGCACAGAAAAACTGGATGGAACGACTCACTTCGACACAACTTGGCGGCCATCTTTGTTTTCGGACCGAACAGGCCTGGAAATAACGGGAAGTTAGGACAGCCAGTGTTGGAAATAATGGCAACACATTTTATTCCCGAAATTTTTTAAATCAGAATTTACAGTGTTTAGTGACCGCGTTTGGTGGGAAACATCTTCATGGTGCTAATTAGTGTCTCGGAAAAAACAGGGGGAAATAATTAAGACGTTGATGGGCATACTGTCTACATTTTTTTTTTTAAATGCAACTATATCACTGTCATGTACTTGGAAACCTTTTTAAAAAAAATTGGGGGTCTGGTCCGCCTCACTCGTCCCATCCAGTAGATAACATCTGATTTTTTGACTAATTCCCCCCCCCC
>KZ538946.1:0-48903 GCA_000934665.2 Catajapyx aquilonaris | reverse complement strand
CCCCCCCCCCCCCCCCATGTAAAATAATATAGCCATATCGGCGATGTTTTGTGTGCTTCAATACAAGTAAACTACTAGGGTCGACAACAGCAACAAAATTAGTCGACTAAAAAAAACTTGTGGTCCTGGGAAAATCTTGATTAGAATCTCGGCTGGGTAACTTCTCCCCCCCTTTCAATAGGGGGGGACGGCGGAAGAAAGAGATGATAATTTTTTAACCTCGAGTGTACTTTTTTTGATGATCGTGATTTATGTGTTGGTATGTACGGTAAAGTGAGCATGATTTCCAAGGTCCTGCTGCTTTTTTAGATTGAGAGGAAGTGTAGCCAGGTGGTAAGGGACAACGGCGGAAGAGCGCACGTGTGACTTTGATGCTCATCACAGATAACCTCTCTCTCTCTCTACAACTCTACTATACAGTGTGCTGTACACACATTTTGCTCTCTACTCTCATCATCATCATCATCCTCTCTTTGAAAATGGTATGGTAGGCCACGCATTTGCTCGCCCATGAGTGACCTCTCCGGGGCAAGGTCAGACCTCCCCGAGGGCGCGTCACCTGCCCGTGACCACATGCATCTCACAAGTTGTCACCTACTTTGCATTCCCAAACGTGTGAAAAAAACAACGACGAGATAAATTTTTGGGGATCGTTTAGCCTAGAAACAGGTTTGAAATATATATATAAAAAAAGCAACGGAGTCGCTGTGCCTCTGTTTGTCCACACAGACACTGAAAGAGATGCGCCATCAATGTGAGGGACATGGTACTACGTTCAGAGTGGGCGGGGGTGCACTGTTGCCAAGTTTTGACTTATCGCGGGACCAACAGGGTTGCCAGGTCTCGACTATAATCACATGATCAGCAGTGTTGCCAGGTTTTCACTATTGTGATCAACAGTGTTGCCAGGTCTGGACTATAATCACGTGGTCATCAGTGTTGCCAGGTTTTGACTTATGTGATCAGCAGTGTTGCCAGGTCTTACTATAATCACGTGATCAGCAGTGTTGCCAGGTCTGGACAAATCATTTGATCAAGAGAGTTGCCAGGTTTTGACTTATGTGATCAGCAATGTTGCCAGGTTTTGACTATAATCACGTGATCAGCAGTGTTGCCAGGTTTTGACTTATGTGATCAACAGAGTTGCCAGGTTTTGACTATTGTTGCCAGGTCGTGACAAATCATTTGATCAACAGAGTTGCCAGGTTTTGACTTACGTGATCAACAGAGTTGCCAGGTTTTGACTTATGTGATCAGCAGTGTTGCCAGGTTTTGACTTATGTGATCAACAGAGTTGCCAGGTTTTGACTTATGTGATCAACAGAGTTGCCAGGTTTTGACTTATGTGATCAACAGAGTTGCCAGGTTTTGACTTATGTGATCAACAGAGTTGCCAGGTTTTGACTTATGTGATCAACAGAGTTGCCAGGTTTTGACTTATGTGATCAACAGAGTTGCCAGGTTTTGACTTATGTGATCAACAGAGTTGCCAGGTTTTGACTTATGTGATCAACAGAGTTGCCAGGTTTTGACTTATGTGATCAACAGAGTTGCCAGGTTTTGACTTATGTGATCAACAGAGTTGCCAGGTTTTGACTTATGTGATCAACAGAGTTGCCAGGTTTTGACTTATGTGATCAACAGAGTTGCCAGGTTTTGACTTATGTGATCAACAGAGTTGCCAGGTTTTGACTTATGTGATCAACAGAGTTGCCAGGTTTTGACTTATGTGATCAACAGAGTTGCCAGGTTTTGACTATTGTGATCAGCAGTGTTGCCAGGTCTTGACAAATCATTTGATCAACAGAGTTGCCAGGTTGTGACTTATGTGATCAACAGAGTTGCCAGGTTTTGACTTATGTGATCAACGGTGTTTCCAGGTCTTGACAAATCATTTGATCAGTGTTGCCTAGTTTTCGACTGATGTGATCAGCAGTGTTGCCGGATGCACCTGTTAACCCTTTTTAACGAATGTCCATTTGCGCGAAAGTGGATTTTAATTGCCCTGGCGACGAGATCTGGTTAATTGTGATGGTAATTAGTTATTTATTTTCATGGGATTTTGGAGCTGTCCAGATGTATCCCGTAAACATTTGTTTGAGGATGGGTAAACTGGTTTAATTGGGGGAGGTCTCTGCCACCTCTCTTTTTTTGTTGTTGTTTGTTTTCTCCTTCTCTCTCTCTTTTTTTGTGTGCACTTCTCGGGATTTATAATTGAAAGTAATGCTGGGAAGGAAATATGCGTGCGGAAACACCCTGTAATTACTGTGCTAGGGTCTTAATGGCTAATTAGATGGGCTGGCCCTGATTGCGGTTCTGGCCGAGGTCAAATCCCCCCACCTCGTATACTTTTACAGCCACACGAACGCGTCCGGGCGTTGCGCATGCGCGGCCGGGTTCATACGAACGACGCCATTTTTAATCCCACGACATAAAGTGAGCTAACTTCACCTTTTCACTATTTTAAATTAAAAACAACGAGTCGAATTTTCGTCTCACTGCTAGTTACTGCTCACTTAGCAGTATTGTACAGTACTACTGGCCAATAATCGAGGCAACGACTAGCGACATTTTTCCGAAGCGGCAGAAGAAGGAATCTTGCTCGCCCGGCTTGAAGCATGCTTATCTTCGATTCCTTCTTCTGCCGCTTCGGGAAAATGTCGCTAGTCGTTGCCTCGATTATTGGCCAGTACTGTACACGTGTACCAGTGCTGCTAAATTAGCAGTTTTACTAGCAGCGTCGGTGGCGATAATTTCACATTTTGATATTAATACTGTACACAACTGTAGGCTATAAGTGCGTGTAAGTCACAAGCAGGTCCCATTAGGACTAAAAATAGGCGTCAACCCCAGGAATTGAATGTGATAAGTGAGGTGAGTCATTCAACACAATGGCCGCCATTTTTGATCCATCATAATTTTGACAATATTTATGCCGGTTTCCAGTCTTTATTTGCCACTTCATAATGATTTAGTCGCGGTACAACAATTTTTTAAAACAGTATTGGACCTTATCGTACAGTGATGGACATTACTGCCGTCCGCTCAAAGAAAACCGTAACTCAAAATCCCCTTCCCTTGCGGCGAGAAAAGTAAGCAAGTGTTACCGAAATCATCCAAGAGGTGGCGTTGAAGGAAGTGAGAAAGGAACGGGCACCCATACTCCACCTGTTGGATGATTTTGGTACCACTACTTTTTTTCTCGCCGCAAGGGAAAGTGGATGTTGAGTTACGGTCTTCTTCGAGCGGATGGCAGATTAATGGTGTCGTACTTGTGGCGCTACAAGACGCTAACGGCAAAAAAGCGAATTGAAATTTGCTGTATGATCGCGAGTGAAGCGATGGTTTTTCTAGGCCTGCGGTTTGAGAAGTGAAGGTGCTGGCCATACGGATGGCAAATTTCGATTCGCCCTTTTGACGCCAACTGCTAGTTGCGCCACAAGTACGACACCATGTACATTGCGGCTTTTAAAAATAAAAAAAATTTGTGACAGGATATCAAGAGTTCACGATCGTGCTGAATGGGTTGAGGGTAAAGGGGGTCGCACCTGATACAATCCAGATGGTCATACCGATGCACCGGTAGTGCCTCTTTTTTTGAACGGAAACAATTACCAATTGCGGTGTCCTCTCTCTCTCTCTCACTCAGTATCCGTTTGATATAGCTGCGACTCGGAACGATGACCCGTGTTTTAAAAAAATCGTGACCAGCCCAGAAACCCAGAAATCATAAGGAAGAGGAAAGAAAACCCATTGGTTGTGATGAAGGGCGGAGTTCAATTTTATCTGAGCAAACAATTGTTAAAAAAAGTTGGACGAATCGGAAACAATCAGTTTCCTAGTCCAAGGAAGGTCGTCCAGGTAACAATACGTGCGATTCACCTCTAGCTTTCTAATCGCATATGATTGCAAAAAAAAATTCCGGTCGGAAGATAATGTTTGATACGAAATAAAAATGATCGCAAATCATTTCGACATTTTGCCCACCAAGGTCAGCAGCCAATTTTTTTTTATCGCGGCCAATCAGATTTAATTAGCGCTTATTTAAGCATCAGTTACAAGTGGAATTTGTAGCCTCGTGTCATACCAAGCGAAAAAATTATATATTGGATCGGATTGGAAGACCGCAGACGTCATTTGAACCTTGTGCAATACATGACCTTGATTAATCAATTGGTTTCAATCGATCGACCAATTTACGATCAGGTATCAATCGCTTCAGGCTGGGCTTGTGGGTGAAAAAAAACCTAATCCTTTTTTAATTAGTCCAGCTCCTACCTGCCTCCAGGTATAGCCGGAAGGTCCTTTTTCTGCCCAATTCCAAAATAAACTCTTGTGTCACGCGTGAAATCACGTTGGTAAATGACGCGTGTTGGCAGCTTGGAGATGCCACGAAATATTTACCTTGATTCTGGTTTTAATTGTCTCCAAAAAAAAAACATTGCACAGGTTACGCCAATTTTTGGCTCCGTTTGGTTGGCACCAGTTACTTGTCAATTTTTAGCTGGACTTACTCAACAATTGTTATCATCTGAAGCATCCTTGTATAGGTACGAGTAATACACCTGTAGGTACGGATAATACACCTGTAGGTACACTAATAATACACAACAAAAAAAATGAAACAATCGAGTGTTTTCTGTTCCGTCTTGAGATCATTTTATTGGAGAGTTTTGCTCCTCAGAAAAAGAGGACGGTTGGTAAAAAGCAACAAAATAAGAAAGATAGGACAGTATATACCAGGGGGAAACAAATTTTTTTTTGGGGGGGAGCAAGATGTGTGCAGGGGGGATGTAGATATGTCAGGCTACAAAATAGACTTTTTTTTCTCTATTTTATCTCTTTTTCATCTCTCAAAAAAAATAAATCAGGATGATCGGAAGGGACGGGTGGTATTATTTCTTTAAAAAATCCGAAAGCAACAATAAAGCAACAACCCTGGCAAAGAAATAGAGCAAAAAAAATGACAGCTTGGTCCTTTTTTTAAAAAAAAAAAGTGTGAACAAAATAGCAAGGAAGAATGACCTAGGTCAAGTCACAAATTCAAGAGAGAAAAAAAATCGCCCTCTTAAGTATAGGAAACAAACAAAAAAAAGGAGCTGGAAGCCTCAACATAACAGGTGGAGATAGTTGGGGCGAAATTTTTGTGTGCGGAATTTTTTTGTGGGGGGGCTTCGCGACCTTCCAAATTGGCAGCGGGTAGCTGGGGTCTAACAATACCTTGATAGTCTGAAGGTGACAAATAGTTAGCAAACTTTACGGGGCTCACCCACGGATGTATTTTTGGGAGGCCCAGGGTCCCGAACTAAAACGGGAGGAGGTACCCCCGGGTCAGGACTTCTACAGCCTTGGAAATAGATTACGACTCNCCCCCCCCCCCCCCCAACTGATAGATCATAGATCAAAGCTTGAGGTTGAGGACCTTGTATCTCCAACAACTGTGAGGCTTACCAACCTTTTTTTTTTAAAGGGAAATAAAAATCAGTCGGAAAATACTTGCAAGGTGGCCACACTGGTGGTAAATGTACAATTTTTTTATGTAGGAATTTTGGCCACCCTGAACACCAATCGATATCGGAAGGTTCAAAAATTTTTTAAACACCAATTAACTTTTTTTGGCAAGAAATTTTGCACACTGAATACATCAATAGGATATCGATTGGCATTGGCAATGTTTTATATAAAAAAAATGTGCGTATCCTGATGAGACGAAAAATTAGGTAATGAGGATCATGTACAGTAAAAAAAAATGTATGGACGATAAAGAGACTACCACGAGACCGAACAGACCTCAAACTACAAAATAACTCACCAAGCTAACAACGCGTGGTAAATTCATTTTTTTTCTTTTCTTCCAAATATTTCGTCGACAATTCTGATTTTTTTCTTCTTCTTCTTCTTCATTCTTATCCGTATGTACAATAGTTGGAACATCACATTCATTCTTGGATACCTCTATGTATAGTAAAAGGAAATCTTTACACACAAAAATTGAGGAGGGTCAACACGGATAGTCCCGTGCGGTGGTCCTTTTTATTTTGGCCACTGGGCATTGTAGCCAAATATTTTATTTATATATATAATGAGGTTCCGTTGAATAATTTCAGTTCCTGTGGCACCGTTGTACTGAGCTGAGCTTGTTGTTTTTTCCCCCTTATTCACTGGGTGACGTCCACATATGTTGTCCTTTACATAACGTATCACACTGGCGCCACTTCGGCTCAGCATTGCACTAGTTTTCCATTATTTATTTATTTATTTTTTTTGAAAGGGTTTTGGGGATAGGGGTTCACTGACTTGTTATATCACATAGCTGCACCTCTCCTCCTTTGTACTGCTGCTGATTTTTAAGAAATTTTTTTAAAATTTTTTAAAAGTGATAGTTTGTGTGGTTTCAGCAGTGGTCCCGTTGTTGTGATTTTTTTTTTTTCCTTCCTGTTATTTTCAGTGAGAGGTTGTTTTTTTTTGGTGGGTCCTTCTCCGCCGCTTCAGACTGCCGATACCAGCGTCTGCCATAGCGCGTGTCACATCGTGGACATGTATGGCCAGTTGAAGGAGGATCCACTGAGCAGCATGTCCCTGATCAGGGTCTCGATCGGGGTCTTGCCTACAAGCCGGACGAAGAACAGCTGCTCGATCACCTGCTCGATAGAACGAATCAATCAGACAACCTAAAAGGCTTGAACTCTGGCGACACGTTATTTGGATGCTGTATGGACCACAGTTAAAAGTTACCTGAGAGCTGACCGTCCGCAAGGATGGGAGTCGCAGAAGAAGCTTGCCGAACCGCGTGGGTTGGTTGGGGTACTGGGTACGGCAGTACTCCTCCAGCGCACACTGGGACTTCTCCTGGAGGCTCTCGATGTGCGCCACGTCCGACAACCCACAGGCGTCTGAAAAACACAAAAAAGCACATGAACATCAAGAAAATCATCTAAGGGACATCTCTAATCGGATTTAGCGCAAATAAATGTAAGTGTGCGCAACCTCTAGAGACACTGGGGGTGCACTTTGTCATTTTTTTTTTGTTCCTCTGAGAGTAACATCCTGCATTATTTTTTCTTTTCCTCCCAACACCTGTTTTCTGTTGGGAGATGCTGCACGGAACTTATATGTATAGGAAGGTCAAACGCTGAATGGTAATCATATTATGCATCCTGAATCGTGCGATACTTCAGGGCCATTCCGCGACATTTTTTTTAAAGCGAAAAAGTTGGGCGGGGTATAGCCAACCAGTGGGGGCATCTAATAGTTTCTTTCACTTTTCTCCTTCCTTTTATTATTATTATTCTCTCTTCCTATTCCCCCNCCTCCCCCTCCCCACCACCATTTGGACCACAAATTGTGTTATTTGGCCTTTCCCGCCTCTTATTTCTCAGCTTCCAAAGGCTCGAAATGAGATAAACCTTATACAATCCGCAGGTACCACAACGATAACTGAGGGCGATTATATGGTTGCAACCCACTCCGGATCATCAACGATTTATACTTATCGCCCTCGGTTATCGTTGATGATCCGGCGTGGGTTCAATAGCAGTTGAGTTGTAGCAACTAAGTTATAGCAGTTAAAGTCGTAACTCATACTTTTCAGAAGCAGCTAGCTGCAAATGAGCAGCTATGTTGATTTCGGTCGTAGCAGTTAAGCAGTAGCAGCTAATTCGTAACTCATACTTTTCAGAAGCAGCTAGCTACAAATGAGCAGCTATGTTGATTTCGGTCGTAACTGTTAAGCAGTAGCAGCTAATTCGTAACTCATACTTTTCAAAAGCAGCTAGCTACAAATGAGCAGCTATGTTGATTTCGGTCGTAGCAGTTAAGTAGTAGCAGCTAATTCGTACCTGATACTTTTCAGAAGCAGCTATGCTGATTTCGGTCGTAACAGCTTAGTAGTAACAGCTAATTCGTAACTGACACTTTTCAGAAGCAGCTAGCTGTGAGCTAGCTAAAAATGAGCGGATATGTTGATTTCGGTCATAGCAGTTAAGTAGTAGCAGCTAAGTCGTAACTGATACTTTTCAGAAGCAGCTATAGCTACAAGTGAGCAGCTGCTATGTTCATTTCGGTCGTAACAGTTCAGTAGTAGCAGCTAAGTCGTAACTGATACTTTTCAGAAGGAGCTATAGTTACAAATGGGCAGCTGATATGTTCATTTCGGTCGTAACAGTTAAGCTGTAGCAGCTTAAGTTATAGCAGGTAAGTAGTAGTAGCTAAGTCGTAACCGATACTTTTCAGAAGTGGCTAGCTACAAATAATGAGCAGTTGTTATGCTTATTTCGGGCGGTCTTAATGTACGAGGGGCGCTAATTTTTTTCTGACGTGTACAGTACTTAGGTGGGGTTATAATATTGGAACGCGTGCGAGTACAGGGTGTACCGTCACGACCCCGTTTTTTTAAAAAATTCTCATACTTGGGAGACAATGCAACGGAATGACCGGAGGTGGGAAAAATGGGCCATTGTCCTCTCATATTGTCGTCGATTAGTCTCAGGTGCGAGCGGTATCACTTCCGGAGCATATAATTCACACGGAAGTTTCCTTATATGCCACCCCCCATTTTACCACCCACCCACTTCTTCTGAAGAGAGAGAGCAGAGTATATAGAGGGGGAGTGGAGAGAGAGAGAGAAGAGATCTGCACTTGAAACCCGGTTGATTTACGCCAATGGAGGCTTGTAAGCAGAGTCTGGGCCCAGTCCTTGCCCTGCTGTGTCGGAGGGGGGTTTTTGGGGGTGGGTGGTAAAATGGGGAGGGGGGTCTCTCTCCTCTCTCTCTGGCTGGCTCGGTTTTCGCATTCGTCACCCCTCGACGAACAGCACCCTGGTGGGGCTACGACCAGAGTTAGTTGGCCTATGCAGATGNCCCCCCCCCCCCCTCAAGGGATGGAGGAGGCTGAATCATCATCATCATCATCATCATCACCGTCGTCATCATAGTATTCCAATGAGACTTTGGTTGGTGCCAGGCCAAGATGGCACAAAAATTACCATCCGCCATCGATTATCGGACTGATAAGCCACCATTTTTTGGGGGGAAGGGTCGCAACACTGCATCATCACTACCCATCTTAAAAGGAACAGAAAAAAATTTGGCCAAATTCCGCCTAGTGAGTGGATCCATATGGTCACACATACGGCGGTGATGTCACTGGTGCGAAGGAACACGATCCGACAACAGACTCCTTGTTATTGCCGCATATCTGCCGCCTGCTGCACCCGATTAAGCCACGCATCGCATTGGTCCAGCAGCCTCTCCGCAGAGAGAGAGTGAGTGAGTGAAGAAGAGGTCATTAGGCGTGAAAATCGCATTCCACTAAGGTCCTTCGTCCAGAGGAATGAATTGAAAGGCGCGCTTCAGGTGGTTCCTTCAAAAACCCGGGGCTTTGACCTCATCAACCAAAGAGGCAGTGGCCGCGTCTCGAGCGCGTCTTGGATTGACCTCTTAATAGGGTTTTCTTCCGGTATTTTCCACCCCCTCCTAAAGGACATGGCCAAAAAACGAAGGGTAAGTCAAATGGCACAGGCAGGGCTGAGGTGACATTTCGGACGCAGACGACGTCCACGGTCTGGCAGCGTCAAAGCAAGAGTCAGCCCCCCCTGTTCCTTCACTGTGTGTGTGTCTTCCTTCCGTGCCAACTCTTCCCTGATCAATGCTCTTCGTCTACCCCCTTTGGGACCTAAGAAAGTTTCCTGATGGATGTCCTCAAGTTGGTAGGGTTTTGGCTTTTCTATGGGGGGTTTGACCACTGTTGGCCGACCAGAAACAATGGTTCTGGCCAGAAATGGAGGGCTGTTTTCTTGGAGAGGTGGAGGAGGAGGAGGGGGGGTCGGGTCCAAGGAGATTTGTGGCTTTTGCTGGGGACAAGTTCAATAGGGGAGCCTTTGCCTTTTGCGACGTCTTGCTAGCCTGTGCAAAGCAGCCTCTCAAGACTCGAATTGCACTGTCCGGATTCAGCCTGCGTGGCCGCCTCAGTGTGAACACGTAAGGAAACGGGGTGAAGAACATGTCCTTAAACCACGGTTTGGACAAAGGGCGTGTCCCATTGTCCAAACGGCCCGGCGGAAGCGAAGAAAACGCCAAGGAGTAGTTCGCCCCTTGAAGCACGCCACCCGAAGAACGCTCCTGTCGCGTGGAAACAAGGTTGCCAGATTGAGCTCCACGTCTGCAATGGTAGCCAGATGGAGCCCAACTGTTACCAGATTGAGCAACGCAGTTACCAGATTGAGCTACATGGCTGCAAATGTTGACAGATTAAGCAACTGTTACCAGATTGAGCTACACAGTTGCCAGGACTGCAGGGTTACCAGGTCGGGTTACAAGATTGCCAGATTGAGCCACAGGGTTGCCAGATTGAATGACAAGGTTACCAGATGGAGCTCTATCCTTCCATGGCTGAGAGGGTAGCCAGATGGAGCACAACTGTTACCAGATACAAGGTAGGCAGGTCGGGCTTCAGGGTTACCAAATTGAGCAACAGTTACCAGATTGAACTACATGGCTGCAAATGTTGCCAGATTGAGCCACTGTTACCAGATTGAGCCACGCAGTTGCCAGAGTTAGCGGCAAGGTTGTCAGGACTGCAGGGTTACCTGGTCGGGTTACAAGGTTACCAGATTGAGCTACATGGCTACAAGAGTTGCCAGATTGAGCCATAGTTACCAGGTTGAGCGGCAAGGTAGCCAGGGTTACCAGATTGAGCCCCAGGGTTGCCAGATTGAATGACAAGGTTGCCAGATTAGACTTGAGGGTTGCCAGACAGGGTGTCAGGCCCTCTTAAAGAGTGACCCCTTGGGCTTTTGTCCCGGCCCATCATTTGTTCTTTGCGGCCATGTCACGACCTGCTCCTTCTTCCCTTGCAATCCGGCCCACCCACCCCCCTCTTTCCTCCTCCCAGCATCCCCTCCCTCCCCCTGCTGCTGCCAAGGCAAGCTGACGCGATGTGCAAATAATGATTATAAATGTTGGATTCATTTTTCCCGGGCCGCGCGGGCCGCCACGTTGTAAAGTGGTGGCCCGAGGAAGATGAATAGGCTGGTGGGTTGGGTGGTGGGGGTGGCGCCGGGGTAGTTAGCTTCAGACGATCCGTCTTTTTAGGCCTAGCACTGCCATGGCTATACTATGAAAAGAGAGAGGGAGAGGGAGGGGAGGGGGGAGAGAAGCTAAAATATCTCTTCCCTCGACCGCGAACAGGTCACCTGCACAAAGTTGGCGACACAAAAGGCGAATGTGTGTCAAAAGGGGTATCCACCCTCCCAAGCAACAATGGTGACCGTGCTTACAAGAAGTTGGCTAAATGGGAGGGCCGAGTACCCGGGGAGGTCAAAAGGTCGACAAGAGTTGGCTTAATTAGTAGCAGATTTTGGCAAGCGTGTTATGCAAAGGTGGAAATTCCTATGCGTGTAGCAGAAGACACGAACCGCGTCGAGTGTGACACCATGGGACGGGGTCACGCCATGTGGGTGACCAAGAGGGTGTGGAAGAGCACGACCTCAACAATTATACTGGAAGGTTCTCTTTAGACAACAACTGAAGCAACAATCCGGGTGCTTGTTAAAGGTCGAACCTAATTACATTTGGGCACATTTTTTTCCCGGCCGCCCTTGAAGGTCAGTATGTCGCATGGCCTGCTCCATTATGTCATCCCTTGCGACGTTGCCAAAAAATCGCCCGCTATTATCTGTAGCTTTACGTCCAGTTTTTGTAATGGAAAATGACAAGCTGTTGCCATCCCCATAATTTTTGGTCCGCCCTCCCAAAATTTTGCACTTTCGTAATCTTTTACCTCCTAACCCCTCCCCCAATCCAACAAAGAACGTGGCAAATATCGAGCCGGAATCGTCGTCTCCCAGCTCACGTACCCCCAACCGACGAACGGACCAGTCACTGCATTAAGAAACAACGTTGCATTTTTGGTGTGTGTGGGCGTGAAATTTTTTTAATTCTAAAAATTATATCTCGAATATTAGAGGGAAGGATAAGTGGGAAAAACGCACAATTGCGCATGTGACAACGTCGCAACCCAGCCTTGTCAAAAGCTTTTTATTGGCGACGGGGGTTCAGATTATGGCGTCTGCGGTGACGCGGCGGCCAAATGCAAATGAGAAAGTCGTGGCGACGGAGCTTTGATGTGGGGAAAGGGGGGGACGAAGGGCAGGAAAATCAAAATGGGGGGTGTATTGAATTGCCCCTCCCCCCCAAAAAAGGAGGGGATCGCATGAAAGGTCACTAGATTTCGGATGGGAAACACAATTAACTGGAAAGAGGGGGGGCCGGACTGTCGCTCGTGTTTGACATCAAGGTTGCCAATAGGCGCTGCTGTCAAAAATCACGATAAGAGTAGCGCTGACCGTTTTGTGCGGTACTTGAACTGCCTGCGAGAGGTCAGCGTCCCTTTATGCCCTCCAGCTTATTCTCTGCACCGGGACATGCCCAGGTGGCCCGCCCGATTCCAACAAGTGGTTCCCCAATTAGATTCCCATTAAAGCCCTCCCCAAATAATCAGTTCCGCGATTGGGACCAAGAAGACGGAAGTTCACATTTTCTCTCTCTTATAATATATAAATTTTTTTTGGAAGGGAGGTTCATATAGGGGGCACCCCAACTTGCACGTCCTCTTTGCTGTCATTTATCCCCAACCCCTGCGGTCCCCCCTGCGGCGACCAAATCAGGATTTATTTTCCGCTTCCATCTCCGGGGCCGCCCCCTTTTTCTAGGCTATATAACCCCCCCACACACCCCCACCCCAGACATCGCCTTCTTTCCGCGCCATTTGCCCCCAAAAGGCACGAGGAAAAGGGGGAGGTGGGCCATGTTTCCTTCCTTCATTCCTACTTTTTTTTTTCTTCTTCTTCTCTCCATGCCTTTTGTATGGGTTCGGCAGGAATTATTGGCAACCCTGGAAATAATCGGGCATGTCCATTCCGAGAGATGATCCCTTTCGGCACACCCTGTGACAACAAGCTGACAAGCTTCCTTCAATGTGAGAATAGAGCGTGACATTCCGAAATGTCACAAAATGTCATCCTGGGGGACGATCCCCTCGAGGGGCTATCGATCCCTTCCCATATAAGACAATGTAAATGCCGTGAATGACCAGTACCCGGCCGCTTTGTACATTATTTTTTTAAACCCTCTTACAGATCACCCTGTAGTTTGAGCGCCCCTTAAATTCCTGACCAGTTGGGCCTGACACTGACAAATCTTGGGCAGGTAAACACAGCTCAGCCTTTGGTCCAGGGGAACGGGGGAGGAGGAGGAGGGAAGGTCCATCATCAATCTCCTGAGATGGCCTTTTTGCCTTGCGCTCCGGGGGTTCACACGCTCGATTAGGACCCATCCAGGCCGGGAAATACACACGGGAAAAATTCTCCAGGTGATGACCCCCGGACGCAACCTTACAGGGTAGCACAACTATAAGTTGTAGCAGCTGGGTTATAACAAACTGCAGTAGCAGCTAAGGTAAAGCAGCTAGGTTAGTCATAACAGCTAGGTTAGTTATAACAGCTAAGTAGAAGCAGCTCTCATAACAGCTCTAGTATTAAGCTGGGGTCAGTTATAACAGCTAACTTAGACATAACAGGTAAGTAGCAGTAGCAGCTAACGAGTAAGCTATAACAGCTTCAGTAGTAGCAGCTAGTTATACCGTCTCCAAAAAGGGATAGAGAAAACCATAACAGCTGTAGTAGGAGCTAACGAGTAAGCTATAACAGCTAACTTATAGTTATAACAGCTAAGTAGCAACAGCTAGGTTTTAGCTCCAGTAGCAGCTAACGAGTTATAACAGCTAAGTAGTAGCCGATATATAGTAGCAGCTAACGAGTTATAACAGCTAAGTAGTAGCCGATACATAGTAGCAGCTAACGAGTGATAACAGCTAAGTAGTAGCCGATATATAGTAGCAGCTAACGAGTTATAACAGCTAAGTAGTAGATGACATATAGTAGCAGCTAACGAGTTATAACAGCTAAGTAGTAGCTGATATATATAGTAGCAGCTAAGTTGCAATAACTAAATAGTGGCACAGCCGTAACTGCTACTTTTCAGAGGCGGCTGGCTACAAGTAAGCTGCTGTTATGCTGATTTTGAACGATCTCAGTATACGAGGGGCGCTCATTTTTCTGGCGTGTTACTCTGCAAGGGGCGACATGTATTTTCAATAATTGTTGTATTGGGCCGAGTTCAGGTGGTACTGACCCTTTTTCTGGATAAAAAATAAGCAAATTTTTTTTTGGTCTGAAGCCCCCGAGGTTAAGCGGCAGTCTGAATTGGAAATGGTCCCAAGTCTTTGGCGTCTGCCGGCGGCGCTGGGGCTGTGATTACCAGGCATTAATTACCTTCCAGTGGCGGCACTGCCGAGACAACGCCTCCTCCTCCTTCCCCCCTCCCTCCCACCCTCCCACAGCCTCCTTGATGAAACCGCACAAAAACTGGCAGGGGATATTTTGTCTCAGTTTTTTTTTCTTTCTCCAACGCGTCCCCACTGCCAAGATACCGCTTTTCAAAATGGGTTTTGTGCCCAAATACTGGGAGATTGACTTCTTCTTTTCCCCCTCCCCCATCCCACCCCCTCCCCCTTCCTACTTTCATTAAGGGCAAAGGCGGCTTAAACCAAAACCTTTCTGACCTAAGCTACAAAAGCTGCCCTTCTTAATTTTTTCGCCCCCCCTTCCAGTTATGGATGGGGGGCGGAGGGAGAGGGGGGCGAGAACTTCCGAATCGATTGCCAAGGGGCCAAACTGGAGTTTTTTTGGAGGGGGGGAGAGGTCACAGGGGTCATCCCCCTTCTCTCCATCCACCCCCTTAACCAGTGCCTGGTTAGGACAGGCCTATGATGTATGGTGGATAAGAGAGAGGGGGTTAAGGGGGGCTCTCCCCCCCCCCTCTCAAAAAGGGCCCTTTGGTTTGTGGGGGGGTTTACTCAGGGGCGTAGCCACAAGTCGAAATGGGCAAATTTTTTGAAAGGAGGGGAAAGAGATGTGTCACTTTTGGCAACAAGTCGTTAGCGGTGAAATGGCCCAATGTTGCCACGCGCCCCCCCCTTTCCCCCCCCTTTAATCGGATTAATTACCAATCCCTCCTCCTCTTGGTGTGTCCTCCTCCCTCCCCCACCTTTTAATAACAGTCTGGCCTTATCTATGCAGCGCACGGGTACTGCGCTCTTTCGGATTAATTCGTATCATTTTTTTTTTTCTGCTGTTGCCCCCCCGGGAACAACCCTGGCCAGATTCGTAAAGATGGCGCTAACATCGGATCCTACAAATAACGGACAGTTAGAAAATACTATCAACAAATCTCTGCAGCGAGCTACCGAATTGTTAGGTTAGGTTATTCCCGTCATTATTCCTGGGTGGAGATGAACATGTTTCCAGGTGTGGTCAGCTGGTTTGTTTGCCCTCCATCTAACTGACCATTGGTCAATTGGAGAGTGCCCTCACAAGTTTGGCGGGAAAACGCTGCCGGAATGAAAACCCAATTACTCATAGCTGGAGCTGGGCCAAACCGCGACTCCCCGAGCTTCCTTCTGAAACAACCCCGGCAGTCTGGAATACGTGACGATCTATCCCGATGGACATCTCCTGGATGGAAGGAAGAAGGAACTTTTTTCTGCAACTGGGGGGAAGAGATATTTGCTCAAAAGGTTGACACCTGACCTGCAAACCGGTCCGGTTTAACAGGTCGCCCCACTCGAGCGGCTTATTCACTTGTTATGGTAGTCCGATGGGGTTAATCCGGGAAAGTCCGGGTCGTACGTATAGCAAAAACGCCGAATTAATTTAGGTAAAAAAATAGCAATGGGTGTCCATGGCAAAGCCACAATAACGTTCGTTGGCCTGTACACAACATCACGCTCGCAATGCGATGTACCGTGCCTGGCATGGCCACGAGACGGATAGTCCTGGTGCGGTCACCTAAAAGCCATACAGACGACACCAACCCAGGGAGTGCAAATTATATTTCTTGCCCTTTCTTTCCAAGGACCTGACCTTTCATTTAGTTGTGCCATAATTACTGTGCACCCATCGCGGATTTGAACCCCTGCTGGTCGTCACACATTTTCGGCGAACTAATTAGTGTTGTCTGGGTGGCAAAAATAAGGCGCTGATTGGGCAGGAATTCCCAGCCGTGACATACACACAGGGTCACGGTGCCCTACCGCACCTTCTATTAGCACGGTTGGTTGCCGGCAGTGCGAACAGCCCTTGGCTCTTTTATACTACTTGTTGTCT
Organism: Catajapyx aquilonaris; assembly: GCA_000934665.2. Lineage (NCBI taxonomy): Eukaryota > Metazoa > Arthropoda > Diplura > Dicellurata > Japygidae > Catajapyx > Catajapyx aquilonaris. The sequence goes on along the minus strand of KZ538946.1, from coordinate 32,681 downwards.
TACATCCAGCCACAGCCACGCTCCGGCTACTGTTCACACGCCAGTACAGCCTGCGCACATCACACACCACCCAGGGAGGGAGGGAGACCCTTCGTCTCAAGCCTTGTTGGCTTTTGCACTCTTCATCCACAGCCACAGATACGCATCTATACACTGGGCATTCTGGGCCACCAAACGGGCGCGAAATGGAACGGCCCGGCGCCAACTGGCACACTTCATTCTCCGCGCCTCGTTTACACGGCAACGCCGCCTGGGTCCTTAGTAGCGTAGCACTCAATAAAAACCACCGCGTAGCAGTTTTTCCGCTAATTGTTATTTAAGTATTGTATTTTTGGGTGTTAACAGTAGCAGTTACTGATCTAATAAAAGGCTATTTAACTCGCCATTGTTATATTATTAGTTACATCATTTTATTCGCAGTAATTTTATTAGTTATATCATTTTATTAGCAATTATGTATTTTATCAGCAGTTATTTCATCAATTATGCATTTTATAAGTAGTTATTTTATCAATTATGCATTTTATTAGTAACGTATTTATTCTTTGTAACATTTATTAATTTATCATTAGTTGTATTATTCATTAGTGATATGCAAGTATTATTGGTTATTATTGCTAACAGTTATACAAGCAGTAGGAGTTATTGATGTAATAACGGTTATTTTAACTTGCTATTGTTGTTCTTAGTTATAATTTTATTATCAGATTTGCATTTTATTAGTTACGTATATTATATTCTTTGCAATCTATTTCTTAATTATTTATATATCATTAGTTATTATTTGCTAACAGCCATCCAGTAGCGGCTATTGATCTAACAAGTTATTTGATCTGGTTATGAATTAATTTTGTACAGCAGCAGTTATGTAATAGTTGTTCGTGCGATTACCGTTATTTTAATTTGTCACCAGTTATTTTGCTAAGCAGCAGCAATACTCTCAGAAACAGTTATTGCTGTCGTAACGGTTACCTTAACGTATGCTATCGGGTATTTTTGCCAAGTAGCAGCTTACACGCCGTTGCAGTTCTTGCTCTACTAACGGCAGCCAATTTGTACAGTAGCAGTTATTGCTCTTATAACGGTTGGCGATTAAGTTGTACAGTAGCAGTTACGGTATGTTATAACTAGCAGTTATTGATCTAGTAACGGTTACTTTTAACTTGTTAGCAGTTCTTTTCGCTTCACAGTAGTTATTTGACTGGAAGCGAGTTTGGTGGGCCCTTTGACCGTCCCATTTCTCCCCCCAATTGCACGTGTGACTGGTGGTCCAATCCCGGAGAAACATTGGATTTATCCGTCCCATTATTCCCGAAGCGACGATCGTTGGACTCTCTTGTATACAGTTGAGTCCCCCACCACCCCACCCCTTGCCCTCTCTTATAGTAGTTGTTGGGACCCCCAAAAGCAGCAACCCGCTTTTGACTTGGGGCGCCGGCAGCTTCATCGCTCGCAGTTAGCACGGCCGTAAACTCTCTCGTCGCCGACAGAGAATAAAAAAAAAGAAAAAAGAAAGAGAGAGAAGGACGAAGGAGAAGGAACTTGGGAGAGGGTAACACCGGACAGGCTTGGAAATATAGCCCGGTAGCGTCCCCAATGCTTAAATTTGAGGAGACCACACATGTGGACACTGGGAACTTAACGATGCTGTCAGACTAGTGCGAATTGGCAAGGCATGTCATCGGATGTGTTTTTGGCCACGGAGTTTTTATCGCAACCGGATTCCGATGCGTTGGAAGGGTCCTCACCCGGGAAAAACTAGAGTGTGAATGATGTTGCGTGCGTATCTCTAGTCCTGGCCGCACAGCCGTCCCCCCCCTTCTTTTCTTTTTCTTTTTCTCCAACCCCTCAAGCCCAACCCAGCTCCTAAATCAAATCTGAAACTGAGCGTGGCAAAATCTCTTCGCCCGCTGAGTGGGGTGGGGAGGGTGAAAAAAGGGGGGAGGGAGGGAAGGGGAGCGCAGAAAAATAAAAAAGTAAAGGGGGGGAGAGGTTTGCTCCCCGCTTTTCCAAACAAAGACTAGGGGAGGCTCAAAATGCGGGGAAATGAGAGCCCCGTGACGCCACGGCCCGCACACACAAAAAAACAGGTGACAAAATTCCGGAGCGAGGTGACCTCTGGGCAGGTGGAGGTCAACTGGATCGCGCACCTGTTGGAAAAAAAGAGGGGGTAGGGTGCAGGTGGAGCCAGGGGCTGGGTGACTACTAGAAAATCGGGTTACAAGGGCAGCCAGGCAGCGGTTGACACCTGAACACACATCCATCACCCTAGACACCTGGCCCTTAGCCCCATTTCCAACCCTACACCTCACTACACGGCCACTATGCTCACTACCCGCCCCACTATTCACACTGCAGGGCCAGTTAATAACATGTATGCTCATTACCGGTCCACTATGCTCACTACAAGGCCTGTTAAGAACTTTTACGCTCACTACCGGGCTACTATGCTCACTGCCGGGCCTGTTGTGAACATGAATGCTCACTACAGGTCCATACTTTTACGCTCACTACCGGGCTACTATGCTCACTGTCGGGCCTGTTGTGAACATGAATGCTCACTACAGGTCCATATGCTCACTGCAGGGCCCGTTAAGAACATATATGGTCACTACCAGGCCGTTTCTCATTACAGGGGCTGTTAATAACCAGTATGCTCACTACCGGGCCTGTTGGGAACATGAATGCTCACTACCGGCCCATGTGCTCACTGCAGGGCCCGTTAGGAACACATATGCTCACTACAGGGCCTGTTAATAGCCAGTATGCTCACTACCGGGCCTGTTGGAAACATGAATGCTCACTACCGGGCCAACACGCCCTGTAGTGAGCATATTAATGGCCTGTGCGCTCAGTATGGGGCCTGTAGTGCTCTGGTGATGATCGCAATGATTGCTGGCGACGTCCGAAACACTTTTGGGCAAATCGGAGGGGTGGGAGCGGAAGTGCTTATCCAAGAGATGAGTGGATGTAGGTCGATACCTCCTCATTCTTCTCTCTCAGCCTAGGGGGGGCCGTCCCTCTTTAGGCGGGGTAACTTCATGAATTAGGCATCTTCTGTGACGCAACTGGCCATTTTTTGACCATGGGTGCACCCAAGCAAAGAGCACCCCCCTTTTTTTGATTTACGCTTTCCTGGAGTCAGTGACCGGGGTCAGTCGGGGGAGGTCACGGGGATGTGGGCCCGCATTATTTTCTGTTTGGCCCCTCGACACGCCCCGGGTCCCTATCGGGGAGTCCTATCGGTAGCCCCCTACAGGAAGCAGCCAGCTCCGGCCCTTCCATTACACCCATGCCGACCAGAGAGGGTTATCAGATGCCTTCTCACTCATGCCTCACAGCCATTCGCTCCTTTGCTGCCTCGACTGGTGGCGACACCAGTACTTAGTCCGGGCCACCACCTGTGGGGTCTCTCACGTGTTCCCGGTACCACACAACGAGTGCATTACAACCGGCTTTTCACAAAAGAGGCCACCCCTCCTAGAAGTTTTCACTTTAATGCCGGGTTCGTCCCCAATAAAAAAATTTGGGGGGCCCCCTCTCCCCATCTCAGATCCCCCGCCGCCAAAGGCCCCGGTTCCCAGAAAAAAGTCCTGGGGGACTCAATCTCCAGAACCCGACTAATAACCTGGCTTATTCCCACAGGACAAAAAGCTTACTATAAAAAGGAACCAAAAATCATTTCTTATCTGGTCTAGTTCCCGTGTCCGAACAGGTGAGTGTCCGGGGTTGCACTTTTCGTTTCAAACCCTCGTATTACACGGCAATAAATCTGCGGGCACGGGGCAACGCCTTTGGGTTGCAAAAATGGGCCAAAGCGGTCGTAAACGGGGCAGAGGACAACATTCTGCAAATTCCGAAAGGGGATCCGCCCGTGACCTCTGACCCCAATTGATTATCCTCATTTTCCAGGCCTCCCTAAAGTACAGTATGGAAAAAAAACAGTCTTGGTGCTTGCAGCATTCCTAAACATTCCTTTTGGTTGGTTGCTTTGGGAGTGACCCTCACTAAGCTAGCCTGCAAGTCGTGACATGCTCCTCCTCCATCCCTCCTCCTCCTCCTCTCGTAAGATGTTGTCCTCCCCTCCCAAGCAAAGTTGGCCCGAGGGGGCTGCCGGCCAGCAAGGTGAGCCGGCTGAGGAAGCATTACCAGCTAGCTATCTGGACGAGAACCAGTAATGTTACCAGCCAGAGAGAAAGGATGGGTTCATTCCGCACTGCCAACCTTGCCGAGATTCACACCCAAAAACCAGGTGTGCCAATACGCCCGCGGATTATAACAAAGTATCGGCTGATCTTTACTACGCGACGAACGTCCACTGGGGTGATAATTGTGGAGCTGGGCGCTTATTGTGAGCTATGTAACCGCAAAAAATTACTGTACTAATTGTGGCGCCGCGGGCCAACGAACGTTATTGTGGCTTTGCCACGGCGAGATGCACTATGGCGTCGTATACCCATCTCTGAACTGCCCCGAGCCGTCACCCCTCGTACATTGCGTCTGTGACTACTTGTCCGCGTTGAACGTCATCTATGTGAGAGACATGGCACTACGTTCATAGTGACCAGCCTTATGGATCGTTGCACACAAAAAATGTGTCCAGTATTGCGCGTCTTGTTGCCTCGTCACACTTCCCCAGCAGGTTGTGATGCGCACGTGTTGTACGGCCTGTGCAAAACAGATAAGTCACGATAATCCAACGGGGGCGACACAAACAAAATTCCTCTCCAATGACGAAAGGGGGGGCTTGGGGAGGGAGGGGAGGAGAAGACGTGTTAAGAAATCGCATGACTGCGGCTGATTACCCCCCCTTCCTTTGTCCAACATCTGGCCAAATTAGATCAGAGGCCCGTAATGCAATGATTCAAATCCCAACACGCGTCACCCAACAAAATGGCGTCAAATTTATGCCCAACTTTTTATGCACACTCGTCACCATATACGATTTATTTTATTATTATTTTTTAAAAAAGGAGCGCAACCGAGTGCGCAATACAGTTCGCGCAGATTTGTTTCCAACACTACTCTTGAAGGGGTTACAACTTTTGCGATTGTTTCCAATGCTCCGAGAGTCCCTGAGAAGTAAACTATGGCAACGTTGTTGTCGGAACAACGGACTTGCGCGTATGTGCGGTTGGTGCATTTGCATACTACTGCCGCTCTCGGTGAAAAGCAGTACTACATGCACGTTGGTGATGAGTCTCGTATAGCGTTTCTGCGACTGATGTGTTGGCGGCAACAATCCGCAAAATTCACCCGTAGTGTGAACTCGGTGCATCACAATAGCAAGGTGTGAAAACCTGTGGGAACCAAAGGGGCTTGGCACCCCCCTCCACATCTTGGCACCCCCACTCCCTATAGGAGGGCGCAGAGCCGCCCCCTTCCTAATTGGTCGACATGGGAAGAGCACGTGAGCTGAAACTCCAAGTGAGGAGCAATCAGGCTGGGAAATAAATACACAACAAAACCCATAAAGAACCAGGCGCGGACTTGTGTGTGGATATAACCAGGAAGCAAATCTCTCTGGCAGATGACGTCATTTTTTTCAGCGCCAAAACATCCAAGCACTAAGGTGGCTTTTTCTGCGAAGGGCACTCGTAGAGTAGTTGACCTCCACATTCAGCAATTTACACCGAGTGGTCAGCCTCATCCGGATACTACTTTGCATCATTTTTCTTTTAAAAAAAAAAATTGTACGTAAACATTGATGTAACCCGACCTTTTCCAAGCCCCAATATCGGTGGGCAGTTCACAGTTAGGCAATGGGTGATGAACTTGTACCGATGCAACACCTCCCCCGGGGAAAAAAAGGAGGCGTACTTTTGAACAATTGCTGGGCGCTCAAAATTGGGCGGCCTTCGCTATAGTTGTTTTTTTCTTTGCATGGGACTGTAAATTAACGAACGAGTTTCGCTCCCCCCCCCCGAAAAAAAATAATTTTCCGCGAGACGGAAACTCTTTCGCTCCAAGTAAGATGAGGAAAAAGGGCCGATGACCCTTGGCCATCAGGACAAGCGACATTCTTTGCTCCGGTGCAATCCAAGGCATGGCACCCCTGCCGGGACACCACAAAAACCCGTCTCTGCATGTGGGTACCCCCGTTACATGACGTCACAGGTCAAATCCCAGGTCATGTACCCACACTTTCATTTTTTTAAATAATATACTACCCACAGCAATAAATCATATTACACAGAGGGTGTTCATCCCCAGCACTTTTGCGCAAAAAAAAATTGCGAGGGACAATATCAGTCCCCAGTTTTCGCCAAAATGGCAACATCGCACGTGCCAAAACTCGGCATCGGAGCCAAGGTCAGTAGCCGGACAGACTTCGCGCCTTCACCTTCTTCAGAGGGAACAGGTTAAGAATATTCGCAGCATAGCTTTGGGATTTCCGGGAGTGACTCTCTTTTTGTTGTTGGTAAAAGCTAGGACAGGTAATCCCAAACTGCAATCACGCCGAAACCAACTATGAACCAAAAGCAATCTGCGTGCAAAAAAAAATTCGGCCAAATTTTTTTTTGAGCCGGCCCCGTTCCAATTGGCGAACCCTACATTTTTTTTTTTTTTTTTGCGGATCCCTAAAAGTTGTTTCTTCCGAAACATGCTTAGGTATGCTGAGAGCATGAAGGCACCCTCCAAGGTCATCCGGGGTCAAGCCTCCGCCTTGTTAATTAGCGAAAACTGCTCAATCCATCACTGCCCAGCCGAAGCGAAACAATAGGCCACATTGCTGGAGTTGTCGGGGCGTTAAAGAAGGGCGGGCGAACGGCCCCGGGGCCCACAATTTTTTTTATATGATCATTAAAAAGCAAAAGCTGTGTATGCAATTTTGGCGTCTTGAGAAATGGGACCACGCCTAGCACAAGATATTCACGAATTGTAACTTCTCACCCAACAGGCAATCGGGTCATATTTCATAACCAGGGGCCGAATTCAGAGAGGTTGCTTAACGTAAACGCGCCCGATTAAATCCTTTAGTCAGCCTCGATTAGCAAATTTAATCAACCTGCTAATGCAAAGACGGCGATTAGCGCTAAACGCCCCCTAATCGCACTTGCTAGCACTTTTAAATTTGCTAATCGAGGATGACTAAAGGATTTAATCGGGCGCGTTTACGTTAAGCAACCTCTCTGAATTCGGCCCCAGAATTATATCGGTGACTCTGTTTGTCCGCGGCCATCTATGTGAGGGGTATGGTACTACCGTCCGGTATTTTTTAAATTTTTTGGCAGATTTGGTGTGAGACGACATCACGTAGATGTAATTATGAATTAAGCGCACACACGTGTGTGGAAAGGGTTTGTCTCCAGCAGGAGTGACCCAGAGGAGCACTAACGAGCTTGGAGATAAGGAGTTTTGAGGCTGGAAAAAGGGAGAAACACAACGATGGCGCGTGTTAGCTGGGGGTTTCGGGGGGGTCCCCAGCAACCGCAATATTTTTAAAACAATGGCTGTCGGGTTATCACAAGCGAGGAGTGGTAAGTAGCGGCGGAACAGGCACGCACGGGCTGATAACAGCCCCCGGGGCTTGTCGGGTCTTATCAAAACCCCCCACTCTTTCCACCCCCAACCCCCAACCCAACCATTGATCCTCCAGCATACAACACAAGAAGAGAGAGAGAGGCAGATGGGGAGAGGATGCTGCACCACCAGAATGCAACTCAGATGCAACACAACCCCCCCAACATGGGGATAATGCCTTGGGTTGGGATGCTCCGGGCGTTACCTTCTAACATATGCACACACATGTGAGGGACTTCTTCTCCGCGCTCGGGATGTGGATGCTGAATGCTCAGCCTCCAGGCACCCTGCTGCTGGAAGCGCACAATGGACCAACACGACGGGAAAGTTGCGCATTCACACTAATTAATGGAAGTGTAGGCTGTGAAGTTACGGCTTTTTTTTTGCTGATTTTCCGTCACGTGTTATCAGTGCAGATACGACTTCCACACCCCATCCTTGATTTTACACTTTTCTCACATAAAAAAGTCTGTCCGTCCGTCTGTGGACAGGTATCAGGGCCTAAACCGCAAGAGATAGTGACAAACGGTTTTCAGATTCCGATTCATATTAACTCCAAATAGGTTCATAGGCAACTTCCGGTGACCGGCCACTTCCGGTTTTCAGGGTCCACTCTATATCCTCCATGGTCGAGTCCACCTGCTTTGGAAATGATATTTTTCTTATAGGTTACCTGGCAACGAGAAATGAGCCCGACAACATTCTATGACATTTGGTTGTCCACACTTTGAATCTTTTTGCCAATGACAAAGTCTATTCGAATCACGCTCGCTTGATCTGACAACATTAGTTTAGGTAGTATCATTGGAGATAAGGCTTTTTTGCTGGTTTTTCGTCAGGTGCAGTCTTATTAGTGCAGATACGGCTTTTTTCCGGATTTTGGCTCCATGGCCGGCCCAAGAGAGGAGCGCAGGAGCCCGGACTTGGCCGAGTGCGACCGACAACATTATATACTGTATGTCATTGATCAAGCGAGCGTGATTCGAATCGACTTTTTGTCATTGCCAAGGAAATTCAAATTGGGGCAAATTTGAATTTCCTTTGCAATGACGAAAAGTCTATTCGAATCACGCTCGCTTGATCTGACAACCTTAGTTTAGGTAGTGTCATTGGAGATACGGCTTTTTTGCTGGTTTTTCGTCAGGTAGTGTAGATACGGCTTTTTTTCCTGATTTTGGCTCCTTGGCCGGGCCTATAGAGGAGCGTATGTATGATGCCAGGTCTTTTGCCGAGTGCGAAAATGCAAATCCTGCGAGTCATCGCAAAACCCTCCGGCGTGACAATTGATAAGCACGGATGTAAAGAGAGAGGCGGAGGGGGATGCGCGCGTGACGGCCTTCGCGTCGCCAATCACTGGGGGCTCGGGGAATGCAAACAGCCTGATAGCCACTTTGCCCCGCGTAATAACCAACTTAGGCCCCCGCAACCTGGGCTCATGTACGGGTTGCCCACATTATTACCATGTTATTACCATGTTATTATTACAGCTCGAATTTTTAGCCACGGTCCGGATGGTCCTTGTCGATTTCCGGAGACTGGCTCGTAAAATGGCTTTTGGGGGAATGCCCCTGGGTCGTTTTGGGGCTCGTCCAGTGCGCGCTTCTTCAGGTTCTTCTTCTGGGGGTTCAGCCACTGGACTGATTATGCAAATCTGAGGGCGCCCTGGCTGAGGCCGGAACCGGAGCAATTAGCTGCGGCGCGGCGTCTACCTTCCTCATTTAGATGGGGCAGGGAGATAGCGGGGCCAGGCGGACCGCACATCATCAGCGGTCCCATTCAACCCGCAAAATTGAAAGCTTATCTGCTCGAGGCCTGGAGGGAGGGGAGGGAGGGCTGGCTGGGGCTTTTTGGGGACACCCGCGGAAGGGGAAGCGGGATTTTATCTAGCTCTAGGGGGTGGGGTTGGGTGCTGTGGGTGTGTATGTGTGTGTGTGTGGGGCGATGGTAACTGGCTCATTTGCACCTCATCATCACCCCCACCACCCGCCACCCCACCCCAACTCGCTTATCGCTACCCCCGCCCCGCTCTCAGCAGCCAGGGCTTATCGCCCCCAAACCTCCTCCGGGGGAGGCCCCGAGCTGGGCTTGCTTGCCCACCCCGGTCTCGCCCCCGGGGCGGCGGAGATACCACCCGGCCACCGCTTCATTCCGGAGATAACTCCTCAACTCATCGGGTTTTGCATGATGACGCCAAGGGCAACGCTGCTGGACTATGACTGACTGACTACCCCTCCGGACATGTGTGTTAAAGGGCAAGGGATGGGAGGGGCACCCATCACCGGCCCTGATTGAAACTTCAAGGATTGCTGTGGTGTACCTGCACGTCACGCCACACGCGCGACCATACAATATCATTAGGAAACCTGCCTATATAACGGACCCTGGTGGCTGCTAAAGAACGAATTCATAGCGAATTGAGCCTCGGTCGCACGATCAGCGTCTGGTCGTGCGACCGAGGCTCAAATCGCAGGCCTTGATTCGTTCTTTTCCCGCCATCGGGTGGCGCCACCAGTACGACACATTTTCCGACGTGGGCGGTGAAATCGCCACTCGCTCCGCCCACGTCGGAAAATGTGTCGTACTGGTGGCGCCATCCGATGACGGAAAAAGAACGAATCAAGGCCAGCGATTTGAGCCTTAATCGCACGACCAGACGCTGATCGTGCGACCGAGGAAATTTAATTTATATCAGACGGTCGTGTCCCCTCTAATAACGTAACGCAAGCTTCCGATTGGCAAATCCACGCCAGCATGATTCGAGTATACTTTGTCTCATTGCCAATAAAATTCCAATTGCGCAACAATGATGTCGGTCTCATTTCTCGTTGCCATGACTGTAACCTATAAGAAATATTAATTTCTAAAGCAATGTAACCTATAAGAAATTAATTTCTAAAGCAATGTAACCTATAAGAAATATTAATTTCTAAAGCAATGTAACCTATAAGAAATATTAATTTCTAAAGCAATGTAACCTATAAGAAATATTAATTTCTAAAGCAATGTAGACTCGATGGAAGATACTCAAGAGAGTGAACCGGAAGTGGCACCGGAAGTTGGGCCATGAAACCTATTTTGGTCGCGCTGAATCCGAATCCGAAAACCGTTTGTCACTATCTCTAGAGTTTTAGACCCTGATGCCTGCCCACAGACGGACGGACATACTCTTTGTTCGAGAACACTTCAGGCTAAAACGCAAGCTTCTGATTGGCCGGAGACAACTTTCCTGTTGGCACCTTGCTTCGTGACGTAACCTTTCTGATAAGAGCCGGCGTTAAACTTCCAAATCTGGAAAGCTAATCCGGGTGGAGGGAAGTGTGACGACCATGTTTTTCGATCCCGGCACGAGTTTCATTATCCGAGAAGGTGGGAGTGAGGGAGAGGAGAGAAAAAAAACGGGGAGAAAGAAAAAGAAGGTGAGATAAGTATTCTGGAAGGAGTCGGGAACTGTGAAGACGGACCCCTGGCTGGGTTATCTCAGCACGGGGGCCGCCCCTTTACAAAACTCTTCGCCTCTTCAACAATTTTTTTTTCTCTCTCTCTCCTCCTCCCACTTTTACAGGGCTCCATATTGGTAGTCCTAAAGTCATCTCGTTGCCTTCCTATGTCTCCGGCCCGTGTAACTTTTTAATCAGGCGTTTTGGAGGAGGAGGAAGAAGAAGAAGAAAAAAAAGTGTCTCCAAGAGGCGTGGCACGGCGTGGCACTAAACTCGTACGGGGGGAGAGCCATTAAATTAAGAGGGACACCTGAAGATACAGCATTTCACAATCGCCAACACCATTCAATGTGGGCGACTCGGAAGATTTTTTTACTACACGACCAAGTGGCTTGGGGCAGTTCAGAGAGAGCGTCCGTCGCCGTGGTAAAGCCACAATAACGTTCGTTGGCCAATATTTGCGGTTACATGCTCCACAACAAGGGTCCAGATCCGCAATTAACTAATACTAGTTCCTCCTCCAATCCACCAGAGGCGCTGGCTCCCTCCATTACGCAGGCGTAGAACAGGGGCCAATCGGAACCCTCGGTCGTCCAACGAAGGATGCTAATGGACGACCCTGACCTGGCGGGGACACTTCGTCGCGTAGTAAAGATCAGCCGACATTTCTTATCTGCAGGCGTTAATTCCAGCAACCTGTTGAAATTGCAGCAACTATCTCCCCATGTCACGCGAGGTCACTCAGTGGTTGACCCCCCTCCCCGCCCGTCTCCGCGATAATGGACGGACCGTGCCTGACGGGGACACGTCGCGTCGTCAAGACCAGCCGGCACTTCTTATGTTCTGCAGGCGTTCACTCCAGCAACCTGTTGAAATTGTAGCAACTATTCCCCCCCAACCCCCTATGTCACCCTCAGTCACTCTGTGCCTGACCCCCCTGGCTCCATCAGCTTAGAAGTGAGCGCAAGTGTTGTAGTGGAGTGTTTGGGGCCACGGGTTTTATGGATTAACCGCGGGTTGATTGCGGCGTCGCCTCACCAAGGCACCACATCAACTCTGTTTCTCCCCCCACCCACCCACCGACCCACCGCACCACAATGGACAGCTTCATCGCCAAATCATAAGGGGGGAGAGAGAGAGCAGGGGGGTTGTATACAGGGAGAGAGGAGGGCTACTATCCGCCGATCGAATTCCGGCCCGTCATTTCAGGCAGAGTGACGCGGATCTCGTCGATTCATCCACTGGACACTATTGTCTTCGTCCGATCGGGAGGGGAGGGAGGGACGGCGGGGAGGGAGGGAGAAAGAACAGTGTATTGTAACACATGCATCGCCACAGGGATATCCGTCGCCCCGGATACGCCAATCAGGAAACGTCGTTCATGTCTACGAGGTATCGCCATCATATAAGCGACTCCGCTATGTTGCAATTTTTTCAAGTGAGCGAGAGGGGACGATATCAGTACACAATGTTTTTTAAAGGTTATGCCCAGTTTCCGCCACTCCTCTCTTTTTTCCCCCCCCACCGATGATGCGACCATGACGTTGACGGCGGTTCGGAGACATCAACCGCCCGGTTTATATAGTTCACGGCCCAAAATTTGGCACTACAGCTGTCGCGTCATACCATAAATCGCGGTAACGTCGCCCTATACACACTAGCAGTTATAGGGAAAAAAAAGAGTACACGCCCGCCCATAAGTTAGGTTTCGTCGTGCTATAAGCATCGCAGTAAGATAAACAGTTACACCGCAGCCGTTACCGAAGTAGAAGTTATTAACATCAATATAGCAGCTACGTCAAAGTTGAAATTATTAACATCAAAATAGCAGCTACGTCAAAGTTGAAGTTATTTAAAATAACAGTGATGGCAGAATAGAAGTTACCGAAATCAGTTATATGAAAATAACGGCTACTGAAGTTAATAGTTACTGAAATCAGAATGGCAGTTATGACAAAACATCATTTATTAAAATCTGTGACAATAATACAGGGTGGTCCAAGTTCAAGTGTCGTTTTATAACGGCGATTAATAGCAGTGATTTTGCGATGACGTAGCAGCGACGCGTAAAATGTCCCACTTCGGCGCAATCGAAGTGGGCAATTTTACACGTCGCTGCTACGTCATCGCAAAATTACTGCTATTAATCGCCGTTATAAAACGACACTTGAACTTGGACCACCCTGTATAGCAGCTTCTGATATCAATTATAACATAATAACGGTTACTGAAAGCAGTTGCACAAATAGCAGTTATTGAAACTTGTTATAATATAATAGCAGTTACTGAAATTAGTCATAGGCTCATAGCAATAAAGCTACTTAAGTTAACCGTGATTGAAATAAGAATGGCAGTTACGACAAAGGGGCAGTTATTAAAATCAGTGACGGTAGAATACAAGCTACTTATATCAGTTATAACAATCATAGTCACTGAAATCAGTAGTAACAGAATGACAGCTGCAGGAGTTCACTTAACAGTTACTGAAATCAGAATCGCAGTAACGACAAAGTAGCAGTTGTTTAAATCAGTGACAATAAAATGACAGCTTCTGATATCAGTTATGACATAACGGTTACTGAAATCAGTTGCACTAATAGCAGTTATTGAAATTAGTTACAGCAATAAAGCTACTTAAGTTAAGTTATTAAAATCATAATAGCAGTTACGACAAAGGAGCAGTAATCACAAATCAGTGGCGCTAGAATTGCAGCTACTGATATCAGTTACACCAATAGCAGGTTTTGAAACCAATTATAACCGGTTTTATAACAGCAGTTAGTGAACTCGGTTATGCCAAAATAGCAGTTACTGATAGCGGCTACAAGTGTGAATTGGTGTTGCCATTTTCGACACGGGAATGACAACCCCCTGAGCAAGCTTGTAGAGAGGAAGTGTGGTGAGGTAGCCCCCTGTACCTTGTAATGCCTGTGTCTCTCTCGGCCAGAGGCATCCAACCGCAAACACCTGTCACTCAAAAAGCTCTGGAATAAGTGGTGGTTGGAGGTGGGAGGGTAGGGGGGAACCCCACTCGTCTCAATAAGCAAACACGCGCCCTATGATGAAGCAGGAAACTACATGACGGCCCACTGCCTCCGGTTGAAGCTAAGAAAGTTTAGTTTGAACAATCAGCAGTGTTTGCACCTTTTGGAGCACCCTGTATGGGCCCATTAGGCTTTCTGAATGTGTGCCAAGGAGCTGTGAGGTCAAGAGATGGGCAGCCTCGTGGCTGGAGAGGTCATCCCGATCCGGCCGGATTAGTTTCCTTTTGGGTTGGGGGAGGAGGATATGTGGGGTCCGCCCCTGGGCCGCATTGTTTGGCCCCCGGCTCCAAATGCAGGTTTGAGTCCTGCGGGCTTAAGCCTCGGGGGCTCAGTGTGACGGGGGGGCTGGAAATGACAAGGCGCCGTGGGGGACACGGGCTTAATTGCCCAGACGGACGATTGTCATGAAAATGGCGCGGAGATGATGGCTCCCGGGTCCCACTAATATTGCGCCACATCATCTCTAGCCATCAGAAAAAACCCGCCAATCAGGGGTCGGTTGCACCTTAACTGGCCGTTAAAGTTAACTCCAGTTTAGGTTTGGTGAAACCAGCTAGATATTAACTGGCCGTTAAAGTTAACTCCAGTTTAGGTTTGGTGAAACCAGCTAGATATTAACTGGCCGTTAAAGTTAACTCCAGTTTAAGTTTGGTGAAACCAGCTAGATATTAATTGGCCGTAAAGGTAACAACAGTTGTTGCAACTTCCCCATCGAAAACCCCCGGACAAGTCTGGCTCACCCGCTTGAAAGCATATATAAGGAACAGCTAAGTGACCTTGACCACAACCCCCCACAGGGAGGTCCACAGGTCACCCCTTGTAACATGGCCACCTACATATAATGACTTGCGCAGGCAACAGGAAATGTTTCCCCCTCCAAAGTAAACACCGGGTCGTGTCTTGCAAGTGGGGAAAGCTTGTCAAACCTGGTATTCTGGCAGATTCTTACATCCAATCAGATATCGCGGAATTGGAGGGGAGGCTCGCAAAAAAAAAAGAACCCACATGATTGATGTATGCACAAAGAAGCCGGCCGTCAACGGTCGGGTTGGATTACGCCCAAAATCTTGATGATTCCACAGAAATTAATGGCGAGGCCCTACGGGGTGGAATTCCACCCACATCTAGACCCCCCTACACTTAATTACGACTCTCCTTTAAAAAATGGCGGAGGAAACGACACTTTTCTGCGACCTCGCACGAATCTCATTCAAATTTGGCGCCACTGTGTCAGGGTAGCCAGATGCCGTCAGGATGTCCAGACGCGAGGAAAAATAAAATTTCAATCAAGCAGGGTGTCCAGACGCAGTGGTGTCAACCAAGCAGGGTATCCAGATGCTGGGTTCAACCACGCAGGGTGTCCAGACGCAGTGGTTTCAACCAATCAGGGTATCCAGACGCAGTTGTTTCAACCAATCAGGGTATCCAGATTCTAGTTTCAACCAATCAGAGTATCCATATGCTAGTTTCAACTAATCAGGGTATCCAGATGCTAGTTTCAACCAAGCAGTGTGTCCAGACGCAGTTGTTAGAACCACGCAGGGTGTCCAGACCCAGTTGTTTCAATCAGGGTGTCCAGACGCAGTGGTTTCAACCAAATAGGGTGTCCGGACGCAGTTGTGTCAACCAAGCAGGGTATTCAGATGCTGGTTTCAACCAAGCAGTGTGTCCAGACGCAGTTGTTTCAATCAGCCTGTCCAGACGCAGTGGCAGCGCAGTGGTGTCAATCAAACAGGGTGTTCAGACCCAGTGGTTCTAACCAAGCAGGGTGTCCAGATGCAAGAAAAGCGCTTTTTTAACCTCCGAGCCTCCTTCGGTATTGTGTTGTTGAGACGCTGGTTTAGGATGAATGTGTCGTTTTATCAGATGGGAGTCAGCCAATCAGTTTGCATGGGCATCAGCAGGAGGTGATGGGTTTGAAGCAGAATAGGCCTCATGCTGGTTAGCACTATATTTACACCAGCAGTTCCTCACACCCAAGCAGCGGTGGCCAAGACCAAGAGATAGTCTCAAGAGTAGGTTTTCTTTCTTGGTGTGTGTGTGTATGTGCAAGGTGGGTGTCCCCGGGCGGCCTATGACGGTACAACATTAAAGAGGTTACAAGGACGTGACCGAAATCCAATATTACAAACTGGACATTTTCTCTATGCGGTTGAGGGGGGGAGAAATTCCATCGATCTGAGTCCCACGACTTTGACTCGACTGGGGCCTGACGTCACCACAGGAGTCGATGGAAACGCGTTATTTTTTCGGATGATGACTGACAGGAGTGTGTGTGGCCCTTTTTTTCTCCATTCTTCTAGGGCAGGGGTGGGACAACAGGACGTCGCTTTTTTGACGACTGCCATTTCCTTCTTGGTGCACGTGGGTGGCGACTGACAAACAGCAACAAGTCGACACGATTCGGGATGAACAAAAATGTGGCCAAAAAGTTGCATTTAATTATAGTATACGAAAGAACAAAGGAGGTGTAGTTTAGTAGCCAGATGGTAAGCCAAGATCGCAATGTTGTAGGCGAGAGTTTGTGAGAAGAGGGTTTGTCGGGAGGGATTTGACTATAGACCATTGAGCTTTGGAAGGGTTTGGGGGGTGGGGGTGATTGCAAGGGATGCCCGCCAAACCAACCCCCGGACACGAAAGGGGTTTGCCCCCATCCTTGCGCCTCCGAGTAATTTATGGCCATTGCTTCTGGCCGGAAGATCCCAGACACACTCTCTCAGAGTCGAAGGGCATAGGGTGCCACGAGTTGTGGCACTGACCTTGTTTAGCACCCCCCAAAAAAGCCGTATCTGGACATTGTGCAGATACGGCCTTTTTTTGTAGGATGTCAATCCTTATCACTTGCCTTTCTGTTCTCTGGTGAGCCGCGGCACATGGGGGGATACAAAAAAGGTTCTCCCCCTTTCTGTTCCTCCATTTTGCAAAACCACCACTTAAATCGATTGCGGGGTGCCTTCAATAAGCCGGCAAATCTCCCTGAGGATGACCTCAGACCGCGAAGGGGGGTCCTCTCTCTCACCCCTCTCTCGGGCCATAACACCCCCCTTCTCTTTCCCTGTGATATAAGAGCTTACAAAAAAAAATCACAGCGCGCGCATCCCCCCGGCGTTAAGTTACATTAACCCATCTATTATTGATCTGGGGGCGACCCTGCCACTGTCGAGATGACCAAAAGGGAGGCTGTGAAAGACAATCCGCGCCTGGAATTAAGAACGCTGCTACTCTCCAGCCTTATGGAGACACCTTGTGAGCCTATACTTCCCACCTGTAAGCACTTGGCGCTAGTGTAGTTACCAAGACCCTGGCGGACGATTCCGCATTTAGTATAGAATCCGCGAGTATTTCCAGGACTTGAGAAAATCAGATTTTGCGTGTCCTTTGTTCCGGACTAGAAAGAAGACCAAATGCTGCCTCCATAGAAGGGGGGGTGTCCCCATCATCCATATGCATGGTTTGTGTTTTAGGTTTTGCGGGATGGGGAGTGAGTAATGGAGGGTGATGTCTCTTTTTTTGTACCCTGGGTTGGAGTCATCGGGGGTCCTAAAGGTTTCATCAGGCTGCGACCCATTCAGAATCCGGGTCCTAAATCCTCGTTACACTCGGCGGAAGTTGATAGCGACTCATCCTCCTGGGAGACGCCCCAAAACACAACACGAGTCTTTTGCAATTCCGGTTTTTATGATCAACGGCCCCAAGAACCGCGCGTTTTCTCTTAATATAAATGGCTAATCGGAGTTGTCACCTGCTCTAGAAAACCGGGTTGGCTCTAAGGCATGTCACTCCGCGAACATGTAAAGTGCGTGCCCTACCTTTTAATCCTCCAGCTCTGTACCCACCCTGTACATATAATGATAGGGTTGTGTCACCCCCGTTGCAGCCCACAAGCAACTGGCAACTTCTTAATCAGATCCATCCAGGCTTGATTACACACCCAGTGGCGCCAGGGGGGTCACCAGTTCGCGCCAAACTTGGCAAATTGCTGCCAACTCTGGGCCTCTTGTAATCTGACCCCTCGGGGGCACAGCCTCCCACACACACCCTACACTTGACCATACTCCCAGCCCTTTCTTGCTT
The DNA here is from genome assembly GCA_000934665.2 of Catajapyx aquilonaris. Lineage (NCBI taxonomy): Eukaryota > Metazoa > Arthropoda > Diplura > Dicellurata > Japygidae > Catajapyx > Catajapyx aquilonaris. The sequence goes on along the minus strand of KZ538946.1, from coordinate 14,602 downwards.
CCGACTTTGGAGGAGAGAAAAAGAGGCCATCTTCGGAGCAAACCCGTCTAATCAGGTGACGGCTCGTTAGAGACGCTGCTTCCGGGACCCTAAATGGACCTGGGGCACCACTGTTGACACACCGAATATTGTCGCTAACAATCAGCCAAACCCTGTGGACAAAGAGGCACAGACCCCAACTGGGTCAATTCCCATTTCCCGGAAATCTCACGTATTCATCGAGTGGTTAATGCGCAAGAATTCCTCATACCTGGCAACCAAGCCACCTTGCAACCCAAATGGTTTCGATTAGGCAAGGCAGGGGCCATCAGCAAAAGGGGCATGAACCCCGGGAAGCAACTACCGTGAAGGAGTGGGCTGTAATTTACGGTTACGCTGCGGGGAAATATCTGACCCATCGGAACCGAAGGAGTTGTAGGGCCCCCCCACAAAAGATAGAAGAAAAACACGAGAGGTTTACCACGGTGTAATCATTACGGCCCAAACATGATGGGGTCCGGATGGTTTTGCAAATTTTTTCCCCAGATAACTCGTATAAGTATAATCAAAGAGCCACGTTATATGGCACCAGTTAAAAGCGCTCCACAGGAAGAAGAGCAAAGTTTATTTCAAATCGCGTTGATATGGCCCGGTTTAAGTATATGACCACGAACACGCTTTGAAATGAAGCGCTGCGAAACCAATGTAGCGAGGCTCATAGTGGACAAGGGCCGGTTTTGGAGGGCCTTGCAAGGAATAAGGGTGGTACAGGTGGTGAGGGGGAAAGGAGAGAGAGAGAGAGAGAGGGAGACTTAATGAATATATGCATATCTGGCTTCCACCTCGAACCGGCTTCCTATTCCTCAATTAAGGGAAGGGCCCTTGATCCCTGCTCCTTCCTTCCTTCGGGGCCGTTAGCAGCATTAGGCCTCGTGCTTTTGCAAACGGATAAATTACACCTTTGCACCCACGATTTGTTTCCATAATTGCCCCCTTTCTCCCTTATACTCTCTTGGCTTTATAGCCCTGCTCATGCTGCCTTAAACTAAAGCTCCGGATGCTGCATACTTGCCCATCAATATATTCCAACGAAAATCGACCCAGACATAAAGGCAAATCTCCAAACAAGTCGGGCTACTCGCCTACAAGGGGGGCCAATAGTGTTTTTCCCCCCTCTGAAAGGTCGCCATTGAAAAAACAAAGAGGGGTTGTTCTCGAGTAATTTCGCGGCCACGAAATGACCGGACCTCCACAACAGAATCGCATTTTTCTCCCAAACTAAGCATTGTTGGCCACCCTCTGATCTTATGTAAGGTTGACACCCTTTTAACCCCCTATCTTACAGGACACGGAGCATCCGTACAACTCTTTTTCTCTCCGGTGGTTTTCCCAGCATCCGATTTAGGGGAGAGGGATAATCATATTCCCTGACCTGGCAACTCTGTCCGGAGCTCTCTCTCTCCCCCCTAAAATTTTTAACCTCCTCACTCCCCCCTTGGCGGCCCAACAAAGAGCGCCTTCATCGCGCAGTCAAGGCCAAGCCAGCCCCATCTGCTATACTCTTACTCACTATTTGGGAGGGACTTAGGACCAGGCAAAACGATTCGACAGAAAAATATGTCGCCTTTTTTTAAATAAAAAAAACGACGATTCACCTGCCAGTTGACCGTGGTCATGGATCGCGTAGTACCACATCCCTCACATAGATGGCGCTAAGTGATGCCTCACCGGACAGAGGCACAGGAGGGTCAAAGGTCGCGGATGATCACATGAGGAAGAACATGAGCTGACCCTTAGATGATGAGAACGTGTTTTTCACCTGTGAGGTGCCCCACGTGGTTGGCCTTTGCTGACCCCCTTTAGCCCGGAGGGGCAGGTGGGCTGTTCCTACTTCTAATAAAAAAGTGGCCTTACACAAACCGTTTAGTGGAGGGCACCCGTGACCTTTAGGCATCTCAGGATCGTTACTCTTCCCATGGTAGCAACCGGGCCACAGATTATGCCAAAATATCGTGTGTATCGTAATTCAGGCGACTGTCAGCTTAAATTTTTGTATAACGACACACAGCCTAACTCGGATGACCTTTGACCGGACGGCCCAACTTTTGATCCCCCATGGTCACAATTGAAGAGTTTAGTCGGCAGCAAAATGGATGAAGTTAGTCCATATGACGGGGCGTGCCAACAATACCTGACCAGAGACAATGGACAAGTGGGTACCCTCCCAACTTCGGGGGGCAATCGGGCGAGAATCCGGACTCCTGGACCGTATTGAGTCAAAATGGGCGTTTCGTGTCCGGATTCCGATGTGGGTGTGGGAGGGGGGATATATATATCTAACCAAAAACTCTTTTGTGTTCGCCCGGAACCAGCCGGGCCGTGGAAAGGCGCGATTTTTCGGAGGTGGCCCACAGGGTGACACTTTTTCTAAACTGGGAGGGGGGGGTGAACCCAGCCATTAACCTCACTCTTTGGGAAGGGACCACGAATGGACGTGCCCACTGGACGGCCCAAAAAGGGGATACTCCGAGCATGACCTCTCTCCAACACTAGCTCTCTGGGGTTTCATTTTTTTTTTTAATGTTGTTGATCACGGAGAGGGGGGGTGATATCGGGCATAACGTGAACTCTCCAGCAGAAAAAAGACAACAGATTTCTGAAGCAAAACGGGGGGTGAAAATGTTCCAACTCACCCCTAACCCGCCATCATTATCACCCAAGTTTTTATGAAGCGGCTGAAAAGTCGGTGGTCACTTTCTGCGTGGGTCAAAGGCCATCTATTTCTAAACACGGCTTGTTACGACACCGCAGGGCTCAAATCACCCCTAAAATATATGTGGAAAGCCCCAACTCGACATAATAAACTGGAAAAACCCTCTCTTCGCTCTCATTTTTTCTAGGCCTGCGGTGTACGGTGGTGGAAGATCATTTTGTTAATCGCTCTGGCGAGTTCGAACAGCTCAGTTATCACAACACACCCTGACGTTTCAAGAACTGTTTATTGACTGTCAACAACCTGGTGGCGAGGGGGTGGGGAGAGAGCGAAGTAGACCCTCCTTTTCAGGACTTTCAGGGGCTGACCCGAACCCTTCCAATCCCCGAAGTAGACCATCTGGACGTCAGCGATCGAATTGATAGTTTGATTCCTCCCACCCACCAGAGGAGCTGCCTCCACACACTGCGCATGCGTAGAACACGAGCCAATAGAAGGGTCGCGGTAACAACATGCGGAAGACCAATCACAGGTCTCGTTCAAACATGATTTTAATATTATAGATTTTGCAAGAAGCGCGAATTGTAGCTGTGTGTCACAATTCTGACGACTAAATGACACCCTGTACAGAGCTAGACAGCTTGTCCCTAGGGGTTTGTTGGCACCAGACGCGTCTGAACACGAGTTGCTCGGAGGCGGATTTATTTTTAAGTGCTGCTAAAAGCAAAAGGGTCAGGTCAATCCGTCGCCTCGTAAGCCGATTTCCAGGTATAGGCGCGACCTTTGACCCTCATCCGGAGTTGGCTCCCCCCATCTAGAGAGGCTCAAATCCCAAAAATACACAACAATGGGCATCTAGCCCGGCGGTTGGAAACAGACCAATATATTTGAAAGTAGGTTGGAAATAGCCTTTTCTTACCTGTGGTGAAGAGCACGATGGCCTTGAGGCAGGAGTACTCTGCGGAGTCGACGTGAAGGGCCTTGAGCTTCTCCACTTGCTCCTGGAAGATGCGGATGTGGTCCATGAAGGCGACCACTCTGTCCGCGGCCATCGGAGACGCGTGCAAACCAGCCGCGGCCAGGAGGGGCGCCACATGAAGCGGCATAGAACACTGAGACGCGTTCAGGACAAACAGTTCGCTCCACACCAACCGTAGAAGCGCCACCTGATCCGTCACCTGCATCACAAAAACACATTAGATGATGATGATTGTCACAAGCGCGAGTGTGGGTGCGCACTCGGCCGGATAATACTGCTTTTGACTGACCTGTAGGTCTGGGAAGAAGGGTATGTTCCTGGCCCATTCGACCGCGGAGAAGAGTAGCCTGGCGGCCAGCTCGCAGATGTTGTCGATGCCCATGATGTTGTTGGGTTGCATACACTGGCCGTATCTGGAGGTAGGGTACGGCTCTGCCCTGAGCAGCATGGAGATGTAGCTGGAGAGGTAGGAGTGTCCGTTGAGCACGTCGCCGTTGGCCAGGCCTAGCTGCGACGGGATGCCCGGAGGTTGCGTCGGCGGAACTCGGCCTCGTTGCACCGCTGGAGTGCACGCGGACAAACCATACTCAGAGAGCGAGGTCTTATGTCGACCTACTACGCTACTACTGTAGGATAACTGCGATTCTTTGCAAAAAAAAGCCGCAAGTGCCACTTACGGCTTTTTTGCTAAGAATCGGAAACAACAACACACCAAACATTCAACTATATTGGATGGACCACCTGTCACCCTCCCAAAGCCTACCAGAATTTCCTGATATATGTTACATGACCCCTCCTCTTCTAAGCCCCCCCCCCTTTACATTTTTTTGTGCTCCTTTTGCCAACCCACCCACCCCACAAACCACAAACCAGTTTTGGAGGGTCCCTAGCAGCCATTACCATCTCCCAGAAAGTTTGTGGGGGAGCAAAATGCCAGCCAACTTGAATCCCCCAGAGATGGTCAGCTTTTTGACCTCTTTGCCAGCTTGAAACCTAGCATTGTTGCAAATGTGACAACACTGTTGGGTCTTCCGCAGGGGTCGTCAGGGTCGAGCCTAGTTGGGTGTCTCAAACCTTCCCTTTTTCTCTCCCCCTACCCCCCTCTCCCCTCTTCCAAAAAGCCACAACCCGGTCCTGCCTCCATCCCCACAACAGGTGGATGCTCATAGCTCACACAGCCCGGGCGAGGTTGCCAACATTCGCTCGATATCTCCATCCCAAAGGATCAAAAACACACACCAAAACGGGATNCCCCCCCCCCCCCCTTACTGGAATTCACAAGAAGCCAACATCATTCCTGTTGGCATATTGCTTCCAATATGACAATTTGAATTCGGTTGGCACCTCTGATCACATTGGCACTCCTGACATTTATCGCACAGAGGTACCAGGTGCAGATTATCTTCATCTGGTACCTCTGTGCGACAAGTGTTGTCAGGAGTGCCAATATTTCAGATGTACCAGATGCAGATGCCATCTGGTACCTATGAAATATTGGCACTCCTGACGACACTTGTCGCACATAGGTCGAAAGCCAACAGGGTGACAGGTGAAGCATTTGTCGCACAGTGGTACCAGGTGAAAATATCTTCATCTGGTACCTCTGTGCGACCAGTGTTGTCAGGAATCCCAATACTGCAGCGGTACCAGGTGAAGATATAGCATATCCATCTGGTACCTCTGAAATATTGGCACTCCTGACAACAGTGGTCGCACATAGGTCGAAACTCGACAAGGTGACAGGTGCAGCATTTGTCGCACAGAGGTACCAGGTGAAAATATCTGCATCTGGTAGCTCTGTGCGACATGTTTACCCAATATTGCAGAGTACCAGGTGAAAATATCTGCATCTGGTAGCTCTGTGCGACATGTTTACCCAATATTGCAGAGTACCAGATGAATATATCTGCACCTGGTACCGCTGCAGTATTGGCATTCCTGACAACACTAGTCGCACGGAGATACCAGATGAAGATATCTGCACCTGTGTGCGACAAATGCTGCACCTGTCACCCTGTCGACTTCCGACTTCACCACAGGGTGACAGGTGTCACAATCCAGCAGGTATAGTCGACGACCCTTTTACTTGACGGTATGACTTCCACCTGTGCGTTTCAAGAGCTTATAATTTTTTTTTGTTCGGGGGGATGGAGGGCTCCCCTGCAAAGAATGCGGATAGGTCAATCTGGCAACTGTGAGCGACCCGCCGAAGGGTCTTTCCCACGCTGCCAGTGCACAAGAAGCCGACCCGCGGGCCCCCCCCTTTTCTTGGGGGCCTGGATGGTGATCTTGGGACTTTGGGTTGTTGGGTGGTGGGGGAGACAGACCCGGAGTGTACCCGAGGGTTTCGGGTTTTTAGTGCAACCAAGTGACCCGGAATCCGGAAACCAGATTCCAGTCCACCCACGCCGGGAGGTCACAAGGTCACACGGTTTTTAGACAGGCTCATGTCCCAGCAACTGGTTGCTAGGGTGAGTCCTGTTTATATAATAATTATGTGGGTGACGATTTTGCGCACAAAAAATATGTGGGGGAGGCCATTTCGTTAGAAACAATAGGTGCTTAACTGGGTCCTGACGTCACTTGCAATGCCCATATTTTTGACCCTGAAAATTTAGTGTCCAGCTGGCGCACTTGTGAGATAAAGTCGACCCGACAACTAAAACGCAGCTAATCTACAGTGTACGACATCAGACAGACACAGACGAGGAAATGTGCGTGCAGGCGTGTACAGTTTGCAATAATAATAATAATAATAATAATAATAATAATAATAATAATAATAATAATAATAATAATAATAATAATAATAATAATAATTCCAACACAAATGTGCACGAGTATGAAATCCGCGCGTGGGTGCCGCCATTTTTGGTCCACACCTGCACACACAAACTGGGCTACACACACGACAAACGCGCGCTCCGATCAGGCCGAACAGGTTTCAATCGCACGTAAACCCAAGTCATTTACATATCAAGATCGGTGGTGTACAGTGGTGGAAATTAATGTCGTACTTGTGGCGCAAGGAGCCGATGGCGGAAAAAGAACGAATCCGAATTTGCCATCCGGATGACCCACCTTCACTAGAACGCCAGTGAAGCGAGTGCTTCTCTAACCGCAGGCCTAGAAAAAAACCCTCGTTTCGCTCGCGATCTAGTGAAGGTGGTCATACGGAGGGTAACTTTCGATTCGCTCTTTTTCCGCCACCAGCTCGTGGCGCTACCAGTACGACAACATTAATGTCCAGCATCAAATACCGATTGTTTACCTATTTAGCGCAAAGATGTCGGCCTGGTCGGGGCAGCAACGCGCCCGGGGGCCGCCCCCCGGGCTTGCCCCCGGGCGCGTTGTTGCGTTAGGGGGTGGGGCGGCGGGACCCACCGGGGAAAGACGGGGGTCCCCGGGCGCCCCCCCAGGGCCCCTGCATCATCGGGAGGGGCGCGGTGGCCCAGGAGAGACTCTGGGCAGGGCGGGGAGACCCACCTTCCCTGCGCATGCCCATCTTCAGGCACTTCTTCATCCGGCAGTACTGGCACTGGTTGCGGTGGTGCTGGTCTATCGGACAGTTGCGGCTGCCCCGGCACGAGTAGTTCAGGTTCCTGCGGACGCTGCGCTTGAAGAAGCTCTTGCATCCTATTCAGAGAGAGAAAAAACACAAAAGAAAGAAATAAAATCACATGAGTCATTGTTGCTTAGGGAAAAAAAGCCCTATCTGCATTCTTGCCTACTGGAAGACCACAGAGAAAACAACCGGCACGGATTAAGAATATAATAAAGACACTTTTAAAAACCCTTGTTTCGCTCGCTTTTTTCTAGGCCTGCGGCCTGCGGTGGTGGATGACATTGTTAATCGCCCCCCCCCATCTATAGTCAAAGGACATCACAGAATTTTTGTGTATTTAGACTCTTAAAAATTGCAGTTTTCGGCTATTCCCCTAAATCAGACGTCAGTTTCAGCACTCTCAGTGATACGGAAGTGAGTTAGGTAGCCGCATCATAAATACCAACAAACCTTCTGCTTCATATACGTACTATTTATTCTTAGTAAGAAAAGCAGCATACAATCTGCATTCCGTGAAGTTGCGGGGTAAATACCACAGGAATATTCGGCCTTGCATTTATCTGCGGTTCCATAGAATGTAGGGAATGAGTTCAGGGAAGGGTGGCAGAGAGGAACGGGTTAGAAGACTCCCCCTGTATACTATACGAGCATGACAAATGGACATTGCGAAAGAGTTAACAACTACACTTTTCGCACCATTTGTCCGAAACCTGAACTACTAAAAAGAAAAATCCGGCTCGAGTTTTATTGACTCTCAGACACACTATACAGCAAAGTTGTGCATAAGGCGTGACAGTCTCGCCTCTCGAAACAATGTGTATCGACCTTGCCTTTTAGCCTGGCAGAAGCCCCTTGCTTCCAGTGGGTGCACACACCCTGTGACTTGATTACGCTCAGACCGGAATAATAATTACGGGCGATGGCGAGCAAAGACAAGCCTTTCCGTGCTAATCTGCGCCATTGCTTGTCACCGCCTCTAATTCGGTTCAAGACACCGCCTGACAACCCCCCCTCTTAATTTTTTTTAACGGAACACCCTGTACAGACGCAGCTGAATAATTTGTGCAATAAGTTGTTGCATGATCATGCTACCGCTTTTACAATCGTCTGTTTCAGAAGCAGCGAAGGTGACCGGAAAGAGAGTGTGATTGGATGAAATATGCAAAGATATGCGAGGGCCTAAGCGTTGATTCAGTAGCTGGGACACCATGCAAATGAGTGTCATAATTGACAGCAGAGATGGTGTGAGGGCTCGGCTCTCAAACTTTTTTTTCTCTCCTTCATCTCCCTTCTAAAACTTCAAAAGCTTTAAAAGAGCTGATTGCTTGTATATATCAGAGAGTTGCATCAAGAAGTGGAGGACATTTTGAGAAGGGAGATCCTGACATCCTAAGTGGCATGTTTCCCGCCTGCTTTTTCCCCTCCAAGAGGAATCACGAAAAGCTGCTGGACTTGCTATAGGAGTATAGCCATTAAGCAAAAATACTCTCCCCGAGGAAGAAACTTGGAAAGACAACTTCATTAAGATCAGCAAAAGAAGCAGCCAGGCTGATCAGAAAGAACTGCTAACTAGCCGATAAAATATTTTATAAACTTTTTTTTTCTGCCGGTGCATGCTCGATAGCACCTATTGCTCTTTAAGAAACTGGCAATTAGCAGGCCGGATTGTGGATGTAATTGGCGCAATTATTCCCACGCAAATGTTCGCTCGCAGCCGGTAAATTATCGGCTCTCAATCTGTGTTTTGCCAGAGAGAGAAAAAAAAATCCCCGTCCCCTTTTGTGCAACAATGTCGTGATAAGCCGGTTGACAAACAGTGTGAAGCTGTCATTTTTCATCATTTGGGACAGAACGGCGGGTATTCCCCGGTACAGCACATAAAAGCCAGGGGCTGCCATTGGACGGAAGCCGGAAGCTTTCCTCCAATGACGTTCCTCTTTTTTTGGTGACTGATGACGGCATTTTCTTTCTCACAGTCCTGGCTTCGATCCCCGGGCCCCAACGTGCTAATCAAATTAGAGTCGGTCGGTTTAAGGGAGGGGGGACACCTTCAAACCGACTTCCGACATGCGCCGCTTGTGGTCGCCACCGGCGCGTGAACCTCATCAGCGCAAATTGGATTGCAAGACAATCACGCCCATTAGCCATGCCAAGGGAGTGAGGTGAAGCAAAAATTTCGAAACAAAATTTTAGGCAAAGGGGTGACAAAGGGTATGCCTCGGGTAGGAAAAGAGTTTGGGTGGGTGGTTGGGGTGGGGCTAATAAAAGGGAAAAAACTTGCCAACTGTTTGAACCGCTGAAAATTTGTGTCGGCGCCGCAAACCTTATTTAGTGTGATGATTCCTTAGCGGCGTCATCCCCCTCCCCACCTAGTTTCGATTAGGCTTATCAGTGACGACCCAGTGTGGCTCACGTCGGACAAACCCAACAAATAAACCAAGTCTGCAAGCAAATTTCTCCATGAAACCAGAATCGAAGGATTAGCGTCCACTACGAAAAAAAAATAGGTAATAAGTAAGTGTCGCAACAACTTCATTAATTGGCCGACAGCTCTATTGTTCCGAACTAGTTTTCTGCAAACTCATCCACGAAAGTCTGTACACAAAATATATTGTGTGCAAGACGGCAGGTTTCTCACTCCAGGGATCCAATCACTACCTTTATTCAAAACATACGGCCTCCTTCCGCCTCATTATTATTGTAATTAAGCAAAAAAAAGAGCAGATCTTTACTACGCAGTGCAATCTCGCCGTGGCAAATCCACAATAACGTTCGTTAGCTCCTATTGCCCAATATTTCATCAATTGGCCAAATTTCGATCGGGTGCTCCACTTGGGTCAGATCAGGTCATAGGTCACGGGGGGCGGGGTCCTGTGACGCCTCATCACGTCCCGAGGTCGTCGCTCGGTCATTTCCCTCCCTTGAAAACATCGGCGTGGTGCACTTATCTCTTTCGCTCCCCCCCTCACCACTTCTCAAAAGAGAAAACAGGTTATTCCTCCAGCTGGATCCTCCTGGGCAGCAGCAAAGTGGTCACTTCTTTTTCGCCAAAGTTTTGACCCCCTTTCACCCCCAGGCGTGACCTCAACCCCTCCCTCAATCCTCCAATTTCGCCCACTTTATTTTTATTTTTTTTCACCCCTTCTTTTCGTTTCCCCACCAATTTTCCTAAAAGTCTTTTTTTTCCCCTTCATTTTTGTTTCCAAGTCTCATATTCTTTTTCTTGGGCGCGAAGCAACAAATGCATTATATTAAAATTTTCAGTCCCCCCCCCCCTCTCCGCGGCTTCTCTCCTCCTCCTCCCCCTCTGAAAGAAAATGCCCGGGCTCAAAAACTTGCAAATGACTTCTGGGTGTTGCTGCTTTTTCGCCTTTTCCAGACGCCTGCAGATTGATTCGCGCCTCAGGGATGTCCAAAAATTTACCCAACAACAAAACGGCGGGCGAGGGGAAAAAAATTCGGGTTTTAATTAACGCTATCATACTACTAATCTCCTTATTCTGTCTGTCTGCTTATATGTCCGTCTGTAGTATAGTTACCGTAGTTTTCACTTTCCCTGTTCAACAATTAGCGGTCAGCGAGGGTGGGACACACTTCAACTGGGGCGAGACACGCACCCTGGTGGGTGACTCATCACCAACGTGCAGTGAGTGCTACTTTCCCCCTGAGAGCGGCAGTGCCTGTGCGACAACTGGTAGTGGCATATCGTACTACGTTCAAGTGAGGGGCCAGTGTTGCCAAGTTATGGCAATATGTTCGCTACTAAGTTAGTGGTGAGCGAAGCGAGTGATTTTCATGCGGTTTTTGATGTGTGTGCCAGAGGCAAGCGGAGCCAAGTTCTCTTTGAGAGGTGGAGGGAGGAGGAGGCAAAAGGAAAATCCGATTATCCCCCTCCCTCCCTCTCCTCCTGCTCCTCCCGACGCGTTTATAACGTCGGGGGCTATTAATTAGAACATGGCCTCTTTGCCGTGATTATGAGCATTAACCTCGCCATTGTGAAGAGGCTGGTCGTTAGGCCCCCCTGTCTTTGGCTAACAATCTGGGGGTGTAATTGCAGAGATAGAGCCCCCCTCGAGGGAGGCAGGAGGGGAGAGGGAGGCGCAGGCGTGTGTACAGCAAAGAGAGCCTCAATAATCGGGGAGAGGCCGATAGTATATATATTTGCGATGGAAAGTGCAGCTAAAGGGCCCTCCACCGAGTACGATCTTCTGTCCGACGCATTTTACCACCCTATTTCTCCAGGATATAAAAGGGCCCTGGGGGTGACCCCGAGGTCAGCAAAACAGAGATGTTATCCGTGTCTAGCCACTCGCAAAAACGTCTAGTGGACACGAGTTATTGCTATAGGAGTGACGGCCATTTTGGATCCACATGCGCAGTATGTCCCGCGCAGCCTGCGCAGAGCCCACTGCGCATGTGGCGGATCCGAAATGGCCGCCGGTAGATGCAACTTCCCGAGTGTGTATCATGTTGTGGAGATTCCCGAGCCTCCCCGGGAGCGGTATTCGGCAGCAAGGTGTGAACAAAAGGGAAACACGGGTGTGATGCGATGCGGAATCAACTTCATTGCGTGCGGCCGGCCAATCGCGGCCGACAAAAACCGGGCGGCGATTCATGATTTGTTCCAATTAAGCCTCGGCAAGTCTGGAAGGTTCAGAAGAGAACCGGAGGGTGGGTTCGGTTGTTGCCCATCCAGTCTCCAAGTCCCTTTCCATCCAAAATGTGTACTGTACAAGCAACGAGCGAGACATATTCTGGCCCGAGGCAAAAGTCGTGACGCGGGAATTACCCGGGTCTACTTTCTCTCTCTTCTCAGGCCGGTGCTGCGCGGCCAATTGCCAACAATCACCATCCATCAGCACAGCACGACCGACATTGTTAGAGCCCTGGCCAAAGGGAGGGATGACCGAGATTGGAAGGGAATAAAAAAGAAAGAAAGAAAAAACTCTCTCTCTCTCTCTCTCTCTCTCTCTCTTTCTCTCTCTTTTTACCCTAGCAGTGGCTGGCATGCAGCAGGCATGAAGCATCATCCAATCGGATCCGACCTGCAGCTCTGGGCTCGTTTTCCGCTTGGACTAGGCCATGATACACTCTCCGTAAATCATACCCGCTTATCTAACCCGCACGCCCCGAATGCCAGGACGCCACCCATCATATTGCACAGGGTGACACAGCACAAAGTTCCGATACTCTTACGTCGGACGCTCACGTCACAATCATTCGGCCAATCAGAAGCATCGCAATGCAGGCCAATCACGTTGCGTTGGTAGCACTGATGCCACGTGATCAAAAATCGGCCAATCATAAGCATCCAGTCACGTGATCAGCATAGTCCACCTCATCTGAGGCTGGCATCGCGCCTATAGTCACGTGATCAGCATAGTCCACCTCATCAGAGGTTGGCATCGCGCCTATAGTCACGTGATCAGCATAGTCCACCTCATCTGAGGTTGGCATCGCGCCTATAGTCACGTGATCAGCGGCCAATCAGAATCATCGGACAGATCACGTGATCTGGTAGGCCAATCAGGAGCCACCTTCATCTGAGGTTGGCATCACGCCCAGTCAGCGTCTCGGGATGTTCCCATCGCGCGCCTCAATTAATTACGTGAGAACCACAGTTTTCGCGATTACTTCACATGTCAGCGGGGTGTGACACGACCACTCTCGAAGACTGGGTATATCGCAATTCCAAAGCACCTGACTTTTCAATTAAGCGATACGAGTCCTTGCATGGATCTCAAGGTGTTGCTTGTGAAGGGGAGATATGATGATGCGTGGGTTTCGTTTTTTTTTCTTTTTCTTTCTCACCTCTTTTGCACACACATTTCTCATGTGTCAATTGCATCGCGGGACCAAGCACACCCTTTTTAACCCCTTGAGGGTATGAATACTCGCCCCCGTGATGTATGACTAGTCCAAATTGTAATAATAATCAGAACAGCACGAGCCCCGCCGGACATGTAACGGTCAGCGGTTCATTTTCTCGCACAGCGTGATATGACATTACTCGGACACGTTTCTCGCCATTTTCTACATTTTTATGTGTTCATGTCGCTGCGCAGCATTACACGTTATCTATATACCTAATCCGCTTTATTCTGTCTGTCCACAACTGGCATAGAAGTTACCATATAGTTTTAATTTCCCCTCTTCAGCAATATGGTCAGAGAGGGTGGGACTCACCCTGGTGGGCTTTGTCCGCGTGGTGGCTCATCACCAACGTGCATGTAGTACTATTTTCTCCCTGAGAGTGGCAGTAGTGTGCAGAGGGACAGCATATGCGCCAGCTAGTAGTGGCCTATCGTACTACAGTACGTCCAAGTGGGGGAGCAGTGTTGCCAAATGCAGCTATTGCTCTTGGCAAAGCCACAATAACGTTCATTGCTCTTGGAAAAGCCACAATAACGTTCGTTGGTGTGCGGCGCACAATAACGGACAGTTCGGTGGGCGTATCACTAAACCACTCTTAGGATCGTGCGAGTGGTGTACTACGTGGACAAACAAAGGCACAGACTCCCAATACTAATCATCCTTTTTTTTTTTTAACGGAAGAGAGCAAAATACTTGTCATTTTCCCTCCAGGTTTACAGCCTGTTTCTTTTTTTTCCGCTGGATTTAGAGGCACCGCCCTTGTAAGTAGGGTTAAATTACGAGAGGCTAGTGTCCCTCCGGTCGCGCCTGCGCAAAAACCACCATCATCAATGTCCAGGAAAAATGCGAAGACAGCACCACCCGTGAATTTTGGTGCCATAAGTTCATGCGGGGATGGGTTCCTCTCCGGTTGTAATAGTGACACCGGCCAGTGATTACCAGCCGATTTGATTTTGGCAGAACAACAGGAACGTGAATGGTTGGAGGGCAGGGAAGAACCTCAGTGAAAGTACATTTTTCACATTAATTGCTTGTACGTTGTTGTCAATTTATTTTTCAATTTATGACTCAGCAGCCGAGCCCCTTTATTTTCATACCCATTTCGTTCCCGTCGCCCATAGGTAACCAACAAACTTTGCCTGCAGTGATTGCCGATTTTTTTTTGCGAGCGCAACCGAGTGCGCACCCACACTCGCGCAATGTTCCGACAATGTTGCCACAGTAGCTTCTAAGCGTCTTGGCAACGTCGCAAAATTCCGCCATATTGTTACCCCCCTAATTTGCGCGAACTGTTGCGCACACGGTCGCGCTCATAAAGAAATTCGGTCTACAATAGTGTAGACAATGATGAGCTGGCTTTTTTGTCTGAGTTTTGCTTCCCATTTACATTCCACCCTCTCTCTCTCGCACTCATAGTTGTTGTAAAAAGGAACCACCACCAATGTTCCTCCGGCAGAAGAATCGTGAGGTTCCCCTCCCAGTTGTTGCCGCG